>CAUYQG010099336.1:0-39406 GCA_963574415.1 Tarsius wallacei
ATGTAGAAAATTATAGCATTTGCTACTATGTTAATTAAAAGTAAATAGGCTCACTCAGAGTTCTTTTAAGTTAGTATCTCAGAAAGCAGTCAATCCCCTCTGAAATATCCATTTAGACCTAGTGACAGATGCTTAAAAGTACTATCCACTAAACTTAAAGTTGGTACTTTTCAAGTACATTTACACTGTATCTGGAACTCCAAATGCCCAGAAGTTTCAATGCTTATGACTATAATTGTGTTTTATTTTTATCAGAGATTTTTTAAATCATATACTCTAAAGATCAAAAGGAAAGCCTGTAATTATTTAAAAATCATTTGTCCTTATGAGATTACTATTAGGATTTTGCACACAAAGTCATACACTGAAATAATACTTTATTATAAGAGATGAATCTTAAATATTAATTGCATTATAGTACATCAAAAGAAATTATACCCCTTATAGTAATTTTTTGGTCTCATGCAAAAAAAAAAAAAAAAGAAAAGAAAACAAAAAACTTTTTATTTTATTCCAAAGACTCTTGTCCTGTTCTATCAAATAGTGTTGGTTTTTACCCACTATTTTCTCTACACAGCAACATGGATTTGTTAGCTTGACTTACATTTCAAAAGTAGGAATCTTTTCTGTTTTAGCTCAGTGCCAGTTGTGTGCTGACTGCCTGCTGCTTCCCAAGTATGTATCTAGAATTTTGTAGTTTAATTGCCACTTGCACAGTGGTATTGTACATAAACACAGCAGCTGCTACTGTATGTTGGAAGTGGCTCAGAAAAATCTATGGACACTGTTCAGCTTTGACTAAAAAGCCAAAAATTTTAGACCCAGCTGCATTACTCTAACAGCTTGGCAATATAACACCTTAACAAAAAGAATTCAACTCATTGGAAGTCTTCTTACAATATGTTTGAGATCACACAAGAGAAAATTGCATGGAACCATGTGGTCTAGTGGTAAAACTTTCCAAAAATGAAAAATTTTTCCCCCCATTTTTTCTAGTCACTAAGGTCCTTAGATTTTGTTTTTTAGTATTCTGTATTGCTACAGATAGTCACTAGAGATAAGAAAACTAATATAAAACTTGGACATCTTCCTGTTACCAGGTAGAGATTATGTTCTTTTGGTTAAACCAATTAAAATGTGAAACCAAAAGGGAAATGCATGAAACCTTGACAGAAGACCTTTGTTGCAGCAGCTTGCAGACTTTAATGAACACTCTGTTATGTGGAATGACACATTTAAAATATAATCATGAAAAAGAACCACTCAGTTTGTACGTGTCTTTACATAAAAATTTTTTTCTGAAGGGAAAAAAATTAAAAGCCATTTTTTTTTACATGAAAACAAAATTAAGGGCATGGTAATAAAAGAAACAAGTAAGATAAGCTTATTTGTTCACTGTCCTGATATTTATACCTTCATTGTGCAGTGTTATCTGTAGTTCAATATTTAGAAATTCAAGTAGCTTTCTCTGGAAAATAAAACTCTTCATAGAAATTAGAAGGTTGGCATTGTAGACTCCTTATAAATGTTATTGTTATCGTGATGTCATTTAAAAAATCTTTCTGATGAATTTTAGGATGCCTGAGATTGTCCAGCAAGATCTTAAGCTCAAGTCAATCAGATATATGACATTATTTTTAACAATAAACTTAAGCTTGCTATTCAAGTGCAGTAAAACATTGCCAATAGCTCTGTCAATGTCTTAGGTATATAAACAAGAGAGTGTTGAGGTCTTATGGAGTAAGGAAGTCCTTTAGAGACAGTAGATCCAAATTCAGTGACTGATTTCTAGTACTTGAAAAAATAATTAGAACTTTTTTTTTGGTCTCAGTGTTATAAATATAAAGAGGTAAGCTGTGATAGAACTAGTTCACAGAGTCACATGAAGGAGTGTCTCTGAGGGATTCTGTAATAGCAATCTAGCTCTAAAAAGTGTTTTTAAAGCTTTTATTAAATTAATAATAACATCTTTTACTTTCTACCTAATTAACACTAATGAATACAACTGGAAACAGGAAGGAATTGGCTAAATAGGTTAAGTCAATTTATAAATGCATATACAACAGAAATGTATTTAATTTAATCAGGAAATTGTGTTTCTATATATTTTTAAAATATATCACATTGAACATTATCCATTTTGGGTAAGGAGAATCAATGCCAATATTTTAAAAGTGATTATTAGTAAAGAACCACTTAACCTACAGGAACTTAGTCATTTTGCTTGTTTAATTTATGTTTTCCTCGTTTTCTGAATTTAATTGGAGTTAATAAAATTTAAATTTTATATTTTTTATAATCTCGAATGGCAATGTTAATACCTTTTAAATTCAAAGTTTTATTAACTCAATTTATGTGAAAATAATTTGTTAGGTACACATATTAGGGCAAAGTGATAGAGAAAATATGGGCTATATAAAAACAGTTAGCATAATGGATATATATGAATATTGATGGCAATGTATATGATGACTACAACAAAAACACATTACAAAACTAATGAAAAATATACACATAACAGTCTTCCATCTAAGTCTATATTATCCACGTGTTAATGCCCAGTAATAAGAGAAAGGCATACTGAATAACAGAATTCAATACTAGTTATCAGAGCTAGCTCTTATTATCATTCCATTTGATCTCTATTTAAAGAGACCATTTACGTTATTTTAGTTTATACAATCTTTTTATAAATCTATTAATCAGTCAGCTTTTATGCTGTTATGAAAACAAACAAAAAACTGTGTTTCTGTGCATTCAATGATAAGCATTTATTTCTTGCTCATGTCACATGAAGGCTGAAATTCAGTGATGGCTTTGCTTTTTCCTTCTGACTTGTCTGACTCAGTCAGATTTGGCTCCATATATCTTGTCATTCTAGCTTTCGATTGGAAAATTTTGTTCTCATGATGGAGAAAAATGAAGAGGTCTCAGGAAACTGTATGACCACATTTAAATCCTTATGCTTAGACACGGCAGATGTCAGTTTGCTCAAAATCCATTGAACAAAGCAAGTCCCACGGTCAAGGTAAAGTCAATGAGGTAGATAAGAATAAAAGTACTCCACTTACCATAAAGTACAGTCAGGTGGGGAAAGAAGAATTTTGAACAAATAATAACAAATGATACAGGCACCAGCCAATGTGTTGGATGTGACTTAAGTATTTATATCAACCATTTCATGGTAACTCAGTCAAGTTCAGTTTAAGCACTTTAGTTTTATAAGTATTCAGTCCTTCGGATTTTTAACTGTTTTCCAACCCACGAGGATTTATAATTATTTGACTTATTACAAATTAATTATTATATTTATTTATTCTTGTGGATACTGGGTCTTGCTATTTTGCCCAGACTGCTCTTGAACTCCTGGCCTCAAGCAGTCCTCCAGACGGCCTCCCAGAGTGCTGGGATTATAGTCCTGAGCCACCACCATGAACCCAAGAGGCTTTACGTATGTGTCGGTAAAATAGGGTACAAACTGTCATCATGGCACTTGGAGAAAAATCATTCTGAATTTACGTAGGTTTTTATATGTTTTGTAATTGACTAGTTTGGTTTTGTAATTGGATACTATATATTGATACCCACTGAAATGCAGCTTGTGGACTTGTGAACTCTTCTCTTGACTCATGCAAGTCTGGATTGTTTTTCCTCAGAGACTTAGCTTTGTATTAGTTTCAGTGATGTGGCAGTTCCCTTGAACTTGCCGACACATCTTCTAGCTGGGTTCTGACTGGATTGTCTACTATTCAGCTACCATAATGGGGATACTTCTTCCTTTACTTCAGTAGTCGCCTACAGATTTTCCAGTTTTTGCTGCAGTTAAACAGATTAAATCTCCCTCTTTGGTCACGTGACCAAATTTAGATATTTTCCACCCAACATAGGAGCTGTAATAAGGGCAAGTTTGTGAGCGCTTTAAACCTAGTAGGTCACTGTCATAACCTATTTTATTCTTTTATTAAAATCCTCAACATTATTAAATGTGCCACTCAAATTTTTCTTTTTTTTCTTTTTTAAAGAGATGAGGTCTGTCTCTTAGGAGGGCTTCAAACTCCTGGGCTCAAGGCTTTCTCCTGCCTCAGCTGGGATTACAGTCAGCTTCTCATATTTACAATTTGTGTTTGAATACTTCTTATTGTTTGAATTAATAGAAAACTGTTCTTTCCCTGATATTACTATGTTCTTCACTACTTTTTCCACAATTATCTTGTTGCTCCAAGTCGGCATGTTTAAAGACCATTAGCATGGCCTTTGGTCACCATTGTTAATAGAGATAACCAATGCTCCATCTTCAGCGGTATCCTTCTTTTTTTTTTTTTTTGAAAATTATTAACATCTACTTATCCTGTATTCTTCCCTTCCCTGTTTTATAGCTGCTTTAATTTATCAAGTTTATCCATTACCACCAATTTCTGTCAGTTTGATTATCTAACAAATACAACCTTATTCTATGTATTACCACTGTTTAATAACGGTCTGCCTTGAATATTTGAAAATTAGCAAATCTGACCATGAATGCTTGTTTCATTTTCTCTTTCTGTTGTATTCTGTTTATCTTTAATATAAACTCCAGTTCTTTGAAACACATCACATATCTCATGAACTAAAACTGTTAAAATTTCACTTAACTTCTTTACTACTTTGTTCTCATGATTAGATACTATAATCACATGTTTATACAATGGTACATTTAGTTCCTTGATCGTCTTGTAAACTTCCACCAGACTCAATTTCACATTTCTTTGATTATTGTTTTTCCCTGAGGCTGAGCATTTTGTATAAGGTCATAAAAATGTTGAATGATTCTATTTTAAATCCCTGCCATTGAAAATTCACTAGGATTTTGTCGCTAATTTTAATTCTAATTTTTTTCTTCTCCCCCAATTTTACTGTCTATAATAGTTATTTCAAGTATTTTCCATGGTCTTCAGAAAAATCCACACTTCTGCAAGCCTCAGTGTCAACCAGCTATCTGACCTCTAACTTTTCTCAGAAAGTAGATATAAGAAGTGTATATACACTTGCAATCTTATATGGGGCAAATATGGCATATCTTTCCACTATCAGTCAACCCTAAAAACTTTTGCAATGTAATGTGTGATGTTATTACCTAAGGGATAATGTTCTTGAGCTTCTTGAATATAAGAGATAGAATTATTTCTTTTTCAAAACCAATTGTCAAAATGTATGGACTAGGAAGATACATTTTGCTCAAATGGAAATAGAAAAACTATTTTAATTCAGAATTGTCCCAGAAAAGCCAATAATAATGATATCCTTGAACATCATTCATTCATAGACTTATCCAAGATACATCATCCAATTTCTATGATCCTGTACTTGCAAAAAACATTATACATGTGTCTAAACTGAGATTTTCCTGCCTGCTGAGCACAGCTGGAACATCACTTCAAGCAATCACATCATCATTCTCTAGTGCACAAGAACAATCCACCAGGGAATAAAGGGAAAGTCATCTTTCCTTCATTTTTGGAAATATTTTTCTAACATGTTTTAAAACACTAAACAGCCTGCTAAAGAGATGATGCAAAAACCTCACCATAGAAAAACACTCCTCACCATAGAAAAAAACAAATATATATCACTTAGATTATCACCAGTAATATACCAGAATTTAAATAAGATGAGGCATTTCCCAGGGTCACAGAGCAGTGAAAAAAATGAGCTGATGATAAGAAAATTGAACTTCCACATTCATGACGCTCCTCTCTGTACTCTGCATGGCACAAATTGTGTGAAAAATTTTCCCTCATATCTTGGTTTGTATACTGGAGAAAGTGAGGTTGATATGAACAACCAGCTTCCCCACCATTTTTTGTTTCCTAGCAGGAGATTTGTCCTTGTCTTAACCTATGGAAAGCAGCATGAGTGCCAGGAAAAAAAAATGCTTAGGACAGGCAGAAACAAAGTGGGGAGGTAGAACTACCATTGACTGTCCAGGAAACACGGCTGTGTAACTCAAAGGAGATGCCAAATCAGAGTGGCTATTTGGCAGCATTACATGATAGGGGATATAATCTATAGGTTCCCTAGGAAAGAGCCCCAAATAGCCTTCCCACACTAGTGGAATGTCCTCTATGGGACCTTAATGAGGATAGACAGTGCTCCAATTGTTTACTTAAGCTGAGATGAACCTGGAGTTAAGGTAATATCTAAAACTGAACTTTTTAGAGATCTAATGATAAAAAAGGTCTTTGCAAAAAATATCAATGATAAACAAACTAGACAGAAAAGACTGGAATATTTTAATGCAAAAACAAAAACATGCATCCGTAAGAAACAAGCAAACAGGGAACCATGACCTCCCCAAATGGACAAAGCAAGGAATCAGTAACTGGCTCTAACAAGATGGTGAAATGTAAGCTCTCTGATCAAGAATTTAAAAGAAAACTCAGTGATCTCCAATACAACACAGAAAAGAAATTCAGAATTTTATCAGAGAAATACAACAAATAAATTGAAATAATTTTTTAAAAAATCAATCAGAAATCTGAGTACTGCATTTGGTGAACTGAAAAAGTTTATTAAAAGCTCTCAACAACAGAACAGATGAAGGAAAAAATAAATGAACAAGGAAGAAAACGAATGAACTCAAAGACAGGCTATTTGAAAATACAGTCAATTAAAAAAAAAAGAAAAAAGATTAAAATGGAACAATGACTACCTAAAAAATATAGAAAATGACTTCCAAATACCAAATCTGAGAATTATTGGTATTCAAGAAAGATTGGTCAAGAGCAAGTGGTAGAAAGCTTATTCCAAAAAATAATATAAAACATTCCAAAATCTTAGAAAGACATAAATATACAGACACAGGAAGGTCAGAGAATACCAAACAGATCTGACCTAAATAAAACTCTCCCAAGTTGTAAAACAATCCAACTCTCCAGGTCAAAAACAAAGAGAGGATCTTAAAAGCTGCAAGAGAAAAGAAGCAAATAACATATCTAAAGGAATTTTAAATCACCGAGCAACAGACTTCTCAACAAACTACACAGGCAAGAAGAAAATGGAACAACATCTTCAAAGTGCTCACTGAAAAAACAAACAAACAAACACACCTGCTATCCAAGAACACTGTATCAAGTAAATAAGTTATTCTTCAAATATGAAGGAGAGATGAAATCTCTTCCAGACAAATAAATGCTGAGAGAATTCATCTTATAAAATCTTGAAAAAAATACTTCCAAAAAAAATCCCATCATATAAAAAATACTAAATGAAGTTCTTCAATCTGAAATTTAAAAATTCCACTAATGTAGAAAACAAAAAAAAAATTTTTTTGGAAGATATAAAACCCATAGGTAAAATTAAGAAGATGGCTAAACCCGGAATACTCTAATACTGTAATCGTGGTGTGCAATCTATGAATAACTCTAGTATGAGGCCCAAAAGACAAGTCTATCAAAAACAATCATAGCTACAGCAACCTGTTAAAACAGATAATAGAAAAATATATAAATTAAGATCACTAAAAGTCAAAATGTGGAAGGAATGAAATTAAATATAAAATTTGTTTTCTGTTTATTTTTTGTTTCTGTTATTTTTGTGATCAAAGATAATTTGACATCTTTTAAAAATAACTTGCTATAAAATAACTACGAGATGTTTTTACAAATCTCGTGGTAACTACAATGCAAAGCCTATCCTAGATTCACTAAAAATATAAAGCAAAAATTAAGACACATTCCTAGAAAAAAATTACCTAACCACAAAGGAACACAATAAAAAGGATGAGAACAGTTACAAAACAACCTTAAAACAAGTAACAAAATGATAGTAGTAGTCATAACAGTAATAATAGTAATATGGAATGTAAGTGGACTCCATTCATTTAAGAGACATGAGAGGTTGAATGGATACAGAAAAAAGTCCCAACGATATGCTGCCTACAAAAAACCCACTTCATCTACAAAGATACACATAGACTAAAAGTGAAGGGGAGGGAAAAGATATTTCAAGCAACAGGAAAAAAAAGAGCAGGAGAAGCTAAGCTAATATCAAGTAAAATAAAATACAAAACAAAGATAATGAAAAGAGACAAAGCGTATTCCTATATAAGGATAAACAGAAAGAGTATATTCAGCAAGAGGATATAACAGTTTTAAATACCTATGCATCCAACACCAGAGCTCCCATATTCATTAAGCAAACATTCATAGACCTAAAGGGAGAGATTGACTGCAGTATAGTAATAGTAGAAGATTTTGATACCCTACTCTCAGTATGGATAGATTACCTAGACAGGAAATCAACAAAAGAAGATTAGCTAAACTCCAGACTAGATCGAATAAGGCCTAACTGATGTTTTACTCAACTGCTGCAGAATACACATTCTTTTCATAAAAGCACATAGAACATTCTCCAGAGTAGAATATATCTTGGGCCACAAAACAAGTCTGAAAAAATTCAAAAAAGTAGAAACTATATCTATGATCTTTTCTGACCACAATGGAATAAAAATAACAATAGGAACCTTGGAAAATATATAAATATGTGAAAATTAAGCAGCATGCTCCTGAACAAACAATTGGTCAATGAAGAAATTAAGAAGGAAATGTAAAAAGTGTTTGAAATTTGGAAGTCTGAGGTGGAAGGATCACCTGAGCCCAGCAGGTCGAGGCTGTGGTGGCTGTGAGCGTGCCACTGCACTCCAACCTGGGTGACAGAGTGAGACTCCAACTTAAAAAACAAAAACAAAAGTATTTGAAACAAATGAAAATAAAAATACGACATATACAGGAAAAACAGTGCTAACAGGGAGGTTTAAAACAAAAAACACTATATCAAAAAAGTATAAAGACATCAAATAGACAAATTTTTTGAAATATTTAAGTTATTTTTTGCTTAGTGGTATATAGTTGAGTTCATCATGTTCATAGTTTATGCAATATTATTATCATTAATCTGTGCAGTTCTTTTATTATTTAATCATTTTATTGGATAAAATATTTTGTGTGCATTTACAAATTTTAGTATGCTATATATTTCACGTTGCTTTCTCATTAGGCATTATGTGTTTAAAATCCATTCATATAATTATTTGTACATTAATTCATTGTTTCTAATTGCTGTTATAACAATAGCCCATGGTGAAAAATCATCACTATTTATGAGCCTCCTAGAAATGGACATGGTTTGTTTCCAGATCCCTGATACCCACAAAAAAGACTACATAAATATGCTGTACATATTACTTTAGTGTTTCTCTTGAGAAATTTTGGGAACAAAATGGTTGGTTTATATTATACGTGTGAGAGGTTGCGATATTGTTTATTGTAATTTACTCTCATATTTATCAACCACTGCCATATGACCTGCAGTACTTCTGATTGGGAGGTATTTATCTGATTCACTCTTCTCAACAAAAGGTGAAAAAAGAGGACACATTTTTACTCGAGTGGAAGTTCGAATAGCTACTATGTGTTCCTGCTTTCTTTGCTCTGTTATGAAAAGACATAATGGGTCTGGCATCTCACTTCAGCGCATACCCCCAGATGAAGACATATCAAGATATCTGTGAAACAGAGTTGAGCATAACCATAGCCAATCAGCAACCGGCATATAATATGAACAAAGTAAGTGACATGTAACATGAACCAAAAAATAAGCATTTCTTATTGTGAGCCACTGGAATCTCGGGGCGTTTTGTTACTATAGCAAAACCTAGTGAAAATTACTATTATGAAGTGCAAATAATTTTTGTAACAACAAGAAATTATTTTCTCAAATGACCATTCTACAGACTAAGCAAAAATACAGAAGATTTTGTATTTCTATATCAAGGCTAATAATTGTTATCAAAGTAAAACTTCGTGAAAAATTATGATTATGAAATACACATTTAATTTTTATAACTATAAGAGGTTAATTTTTAGAATGATCAATAAATACACTAAAAAAAAAAAACACAAGACCTTTGTATTTCTATATTGAGGCCAAAAATTGACACTCCAAATAGTTTTCTAATTTTTGACAACTTAGAGGAGGAGAATGATAATTAATATTTTTTTTACTTTTTACTTAATGTTTATAATGCACATGCAGTTGAGTATTTCTTCATGTGTTTGCTGTATTTTTATATTTCCTCTCTGTAAATTGTGTTAGGTAGGGAGGCAGTTTTTGTTTTTCATATGGTTTGCCAGATTTCCTCATCCTCCTACTAACAATTCCATTTTTTCTCCCTTTATTCATGATGATTAATTTCATGAATATTGATTCTTTCTCTGAGATTTTCATTATGCTACATTGGTCTATTTGTCTGTTCTTGTGAAAATGCCACACTATTTTTACTACTATGTACATGATATTAAATTGTCTATTAACTACTAAAGATAATCTTTCCTTCTTTTTCTTTTTCTTTTAAAAAATACTGGTTTATATTACAGATTTTTAGAAGTCCATATAAATATTATAATACTTAGAAAATCATCCAAGGGGCTGGGCATGGTGGTTCACGCCTATAATCCCAGCACTTTAGGAGGTTAAGTTTAGAGAGAGAATTGCCTGAGCCCACGGGTTCGAGACCAGCCTGGGCAACTTGGTGAGACTTCTTCTCTACAATAAACCCCAGAATTAGCTGGGTGTGGTGGTGCATGCCTGTAGTTCCAGCTACTTGGAAGGCTGAGGTGGAAGGATCTCCTGAACATAGCAGGTCAAGGCTGTGGTGGTCATGAGCGTGCCACTGTACTCCAACCTGGGCAACAAAGTGAGACTCCGACTCAAAAAAAAAAAAAAAAAAGAATCATCCAAGAAAATTTCTGGATTGTTATTGTTAATAGATTTATTTTGTAGATTCATTTGCGTAATATTGACTTTGTGTAATATTGCATCAATCACATTAAGCATAAATTATAACAATAATCTTGGCTACAACCATTTTCCAGTTTTTCCAGGTGTTTACTTTCTCTTTTAAGTTGCTGCTATTGATAAAAAGTCTTAGTTTTAGATATCTTTACTAGTTGACTGTTGCTGTTAGAAAGAAATTCTTTTATAGATTAAATATTATATTTGTAAGTTTTAGAAACTTTTAAAATTGTTAATATTTTTGTCTAGTGTTTCTATTTTTCACCTCTCAGGCTGATGACAAAATCACCTTCAAGCAATACTTCCATTATGTTATAATGATAATAACACCTACCTTCAAATTTTTCACCTATACTGCAAGGAAGGCTGGGAAATATTCTTCCATACAAGGCTAAGAGTCATGACCAATATCATGGACTTTATCTCCAAGGAAAAAAAGGGAACACAGGCAGTTGATAACAGCTTTGCTGCAGCTGCTTTCTCCGATAGAAATGATAATGTCTTTCTGTTTTGTTTTGTTTTTGAAGCACGATTTCACTCTGTCAGCCAGGCTGGAGTGCAGTGGCATGATTATGGCTCTCTACAGTTTTTACCTGCTGAGCTAAGCGATCTTTCCACTTCAGCTTCCTGAGAAGCTGGGACTGTAGGTGTGTGCCACCATGCCCGGCTAAATTTTTAATTTTTTGTAGATACGAGGTCTTGCTGTGTTGCCCAGGTTGGTATCACACTCCTGGGCTCAAGTGATCCTCCTGACTCAGCCTCCCAAACTGTTGGGATTACAGGTGTGAGCCACTGTACCTGGCCTACAAATAAATAGGACTTTTTATCTTTTGAAAGTTAATTATTTTATCACCTAGTAAATAATCATATACATGAAAATTTCTTAATTTTTTTGAAAGAGTCATGGCATAAATGAAGAATATTTTCACAAACTTCCTTCTATGTTTTTAATCTAATGCCAAATTGCAGAAAGAACCTAGACTTAATTTGTTTATTCAAAAACAAACAATTGGGTCAGTGTTTTGTTGGGTCGTAATAGAACTGTTAAATGCTATTACTTCTTATTTCATGCTTGCTATCTTAACCTTATTTTCTTTTTCGTCATTCTCTTTTAATTTTTATTTTGAAATTGCGGGGTACAATTCAGGGTTAGGTATACAAATGTTCCCTGTGCAGGTATCCTTATTGATGAGGTGTGCCTCCTCTTCCCGAGGTGGATATTGACTACTGTCAATCCCAGGTACCCATCCCCCACCCTTAACCTTATTTTCTACCAAGTAAAAATAGTAATGTTTTAGCATGTAATGCTGTTTGATAATGAAATAATTGAATACGATAATAATCTACACAAACATATATCCCAATCAAGGATCTCTATTCACGTTTGTGGATTTGGTATTGAAGAGTAAGGTAATGCAAAATCGTGGCATGTATGCTATTGAAATAATAAAACATCAAATGAAGCAAGATGCGTGACTCCAAAGCAACTTGTTCTCTCTCAGAAATGTCAGCAAATAACAACGACACGTTTTGTGCAACATTTATGTAAACCCAAAGCAATATTGAAACAATTATTCTATTAGTTTTATAGATGTATCCCGTTTACAAAAGTTAGGGGTTTTGTTTTTGTTTTTGTATGATGTAGCAGGTGGAAGCACCAGAGCAGAATTGGGAAAAGAAACATTGAAGGCGGGCTACAGATGTTATTTCAAGGGCAATATTGGAATGGTTATTTCAAAGGGCATCATCCTGTTAAGAGCTGAACCCAGTTCTTCTACTTTTCTAAGATCACTTTGAAATGGAAATGATAATAACCTTTAATGTCTTATCCAAATAGGAAGGTATACAGAAATCAGAGCTATGCTTGGCAAAAGATAAGAGGCATTGCAAATACAGCTGGGATGAGCAAGTTTAACATGCATGTTCCCAAAAGAATAATGATGAGATAGAATGGCTGGGGATTTCAGGTGGAGATACAGAGGTAGTTAGAGACACCTTCTTTATGTGTTATTTTGTAACAGTGGATATATAAATATTTATTCTGTGAATAGAAATACTGTAGCAAACCTGGATCAAAATTGATATGTATATTGTCATTTAGCTCTAGAAATGTCCCTGAAGCTTTTTCTGCTTGACATATTTTTCTTTATTAACGAGGTACTAATTATTAGGGTATTATAGAGTCATGCTTATATCACATGTTACGACTCTCTGTGTATGAATGAAGATGAAAAGACTGCATTCAGATTTCATGATAACTGTAAGTGCCAGAAATAAAGAAAAGGAAACAATATATTTAAGGACAGGGTCAAGAAAATTGCAGATATTGCAAATAGAATTAAGGTATTGGGAATATTATTCTGAATTCATTCTATACACTAAACTATGGAAAAGTTTGATCTATTTTTTCTTAACTTTTGTTTACCAGAAAGCTTGTACAGGGGACTTCCTACAATATTGATGCTTGTTATCTCTTTTATTGTTATCTACAGAGAGTACTTGAAAAAAGGTAAATGAACTAGCCACTGTGTATCAATGAGGGAAACTGATAGCTCAGCATTGGACACTGAGACCAACAGGGTGCTTCTGCTGAATACAGATTTATTGATTTTTCTCTTTTTCAGAAAGATATTACTCCATTAGCCCTGTCAAAACCTTGTTCTCTGACCACATATGTGCATACTGGGTGTGAAGAAAAAATCACACACTATTATATGTGTCTGTGATTATTTGTTCCTTATTCAGACAAGAGTTTTAAAATACAAATAATCTAGCCTTTAGTTAGATTACAAAATTAACTAAATAAGCAAAAAAGTTATAGATAAATTGGCTCACATAAGTTAATACAAATAAATTATTTAATTTATATTAACTTTTTTCATGTGCAAGCATTTCCTTTCCAAATATAAGAACATATTTCTTAATTGAACTTTTCTTTCAAAATGTAGATAATCTCTAAAAATAATTATTGACTGGGTGTGGTAGCTCAGCCTGTAATCCCAGCACTTTGGGAGGCTGAGGTGAGTAGATTGCCTGAGCCCGGGGGTTCAAGACCAGCTTGGGCAACTTGGTGAGACCTCATCTCTACAATAAAATCACAAAAACTAGCTGGGTTTGGTGACGTGCATCTGTAGTTTCAGCTACTTGAAAGGTTGAAGCAGAAGGATCAGCTAAGTCCAGCAGGTTGAGACTGTGGTGGCCGTAAGTGTGCCACTGTCCTCTAGCCTGAGTGACAAGTGATTTTAAAAAATACTACCATATAGCAGCATCTTTAAAATTATTAACTTTTAGCTTTATTTTAACTTTTTATAGGGGTTCATTTAAATTAAAATGAGTTTGTAAGCTGAAGTTTAGTTCATCTGTAAGGACTTAGTGTTCTATGGGATTAGAAAAAGAAACTATGTTTCCCATCTTCCAAAAATGTGAGCTTAAACATGAATACATATATGTCCATAATAAACTTATTTAACTTAAATATTATAAAAATATGTTTATGTCTACTGCATTACTCTAATTCACTGCTTTATTGGTGCTACTTTATTCACTGCTTTACTGTGCCTATTCTAATTAGATTCCAGGGCACTTGACTTCCCCCCCAAAGTATGTTAAAACTCTATCAGTAATTTTCTTACCCATAAAATTTATTCAAATAATTATATTTAAAATAGTTTGGATATAAATGAGATGTCAACTTATAAATTTTACCAATTTTCAAATATAAGTTCTAAGAGTATAAAGTTAAAAATGTTGGATTATTTCCAGCTACGTGGAAGGCTGAGGCAGAAGAATCACCTACTAAGCCTGGAGGTGGAGGCTGCAGTGGCCACGAGCATGCCATTGCACTCCCTTCAGGATGACAAGAGTGAGACTCCAACACACACACACACACACACACACACACACACACACACACACACACACAAATTGGGTTGACTAATGACATAGGCATTCATTTAAGGAAATGTGAAGTAAAGGTGTCAGAAAAGATTACAGTTTAGATATCCATACAATTGTTGCATATGCTGCTAACTTTTGCCTTTGTTTATATTGTTGTTTTTGTTTCTGTTCCTATTTTAAACACAATAATCAGTTCTCCCTTTCTTTATTAACTATTGTGACAAATAGCTATCTTTGCAACAAACTTGCTAATATCGACCATAGTTTGTACTCTCATCTAAATTTAGAAATGAATATTTTTTTTCTACATGGCAAAGCTCTATTGGGCTAAAATTTTGTCAGAGGTGTAAAACATCATGACATCTTATTTAAGTGACAACTTCTAGGTGCAACTCTTTCCTCTTTCAAAATTAGGCAGCGATATTGAGTTAAACATCACAAAATATTTACGAAGGCATCATAAAATGTTAGGTAGTTATATTAGCATAACAGGAATTCTTACAAATTACAGATTTGCAATGATAAAAAAGGGAAGCTGTGATATGAATGATAATTAGACATAGACCATTAAAATTATAGAGCCTATGATTACTACATTCATATTTACACTGCATATCCATTACCTATTTAGTAAAATTGGTAGTTAAAATTAGATGCTCACTATTTCCTACATCAACAGAACATACAATTCAGTACTCTCTTTACCTAATAGTTCATTATCAAAATGAAATAAATATTTCTTATTGCATACGAATATACATTATTTATCTTTTACATATGACCATGAAAATAATTATTTCCAAATCTTCAAATTCATGACAGCTCTATATATTTTAGCTGGACCTTGACATTTCTCCAGTTGTATACTAAGTATTTAAGGAATTGTGCTAAATCCTTCTGTTCAATTGAATACAGTATGGTTAATTATTGCTACAAAAAAGACTTTCAGGACCTGGAAAATATAGTCTTCCAAGTGTCAGACTTGTAAGAAAGTTTTTTTGCTGTTTATTCTGAGAAAGTGACAATTTATCCTAATTGTCATTTTCTAACCAAAAGGAGAAAGGCAATTTGATTAACATGCATATGGCTGAATGGTTTCAAGAACAAATTGAGTCACATTTTCCTTAGACAGTTTTGTAAATTATTTTATACTATGAGGTCAATAGACTTGTAGCTTCTCAGAAATGTGATCTTGACAGAATAAAAGCAATTGTTCATTTTTATTAAAAATTCAAAGAATTCTGGATATATTTTGAAAATATCATTCAAATACTCCATTCATTATTTTCCAATGTAATTCAGGCATTCTTTTGTATCTTCAGTGACAGCTCTTCTCAAACTTTAATGTGACAAATCACCTGGGGATGTTATTAAAATTCAAATCTGACTCAGTAGGTCTGGGTTGGAACCCAAGACTTTACTTCTAGCAAACTCTCAAGTAATGCTTATGCTGTGGTTTGCTTGAAACACATTTTATATATTTGGATAGGTGAAGTTGATGTTTCTGGTTTTGTAATAGACACAAATTCCTATGATATTCTTGAGAAAATAGGTAGTATTCAACACCCCTCATGTTTATACTTGATTATAATCTTAACTATAGGAAAGTTGTTTTACAGTTTTATTTTCTATTTTCATAAAATAAAGGTATATAGCTAACTCTTTGATTTATAATAAGAGAAGCATTAATCAGTTTAGATTCTAAAAATTCAGATACTGTGGCCAATTTTCTCTATAAGCTGTGTCAGTGACTCACCCTTGGTTTGACATACAATGGGTTCTTATTAAGAATTCATAGCTCACTGACAAGAGTACAACCTTAAAAAGAGCTGCTTGAACTTTATGCAAACTTTAAAAAGAGTGAGAACAAAGAACAATTTTCTTTCTGAAAAATTTTAGAAAACCAGAATACTTGTGCTTAGAATCCTATAGATTTACTTCATTAAACATCCTTAGTCATTCAGAATTTTACAAATTTGTGTGGCTTAGCACCCAAATATATAAAACACCTGTGTTGGAAATTGTGACAGAAATTGTGGGGTGTGTGCGTGTGTGTGTGTAATCAAGAAAGACAGGGAGACAGACATACACAGAGAAAAAGAGAAAGAAAAGAAGAAAATTATTGGCATAAGATGAGTTTTTGCACTCTTCATTTAAGCAACAAATGTCAGGGACTAATATTTACCCCATCTTATTCTCCAGGACCATGGACCATTGTACCTATACAACCTGCATTTTCTACTGATGGGCAAAGAAAGCCACCTGATTTGCAATGCCTTTACCTCTGCCCTAAATGACATGAAGCATCTATGTAACATTGGAATTTTTCACCTTTGTTAAACGTCAGAAACAATCAAAGAGATAATACTGGTGCTGGTATCTTCATGAGTTTTGCTAAATTCATGTTCTTACTAGAGTAGAGGTGTTTTAAATATTTCTATCAGCATTTCTGTTTAGACACAGAAAACCTTCTAAGACTATTAGAAATATCCTGATTTTCTTAATTTTTTTCCCATATCGGACCCCCAAATCACATCAAAATAAAGCAAGACATACTAGTACACATTTGATTAATCCTGAGAAAATAAAGCACTAATTGGTTTGTGCCTGCAGTTCATTATTTTGCTTGCCAAAAATCAACAGAAGAGAAATCATCTAAAGTAGCTTGATATACAGTGACATGGGGTTATCGGTTGAAAGATATTTGGACTGGTTGCACCTCCAAAATGATCTGAACCTGAGGCAGTATTTCTTGGATTGGTTCCCAGACTGTCTCTATCTGGTAAACAAAATTTTGAGGTGCTTTCTATTTTTTTTCCACTTTAGATTAGTTGCTTATAGTCGCTTTGTAATACATACCGAGGTCTTTTTTTTCCTATGAACAATTCTTTCACATTAATTTATTCCTTTTAACTCCCCTTTTAAACCAAATGGTAATGAAGAAGGAAGTCTGAGACCTTATTCTCCAGATAACAGATCTTAACCCTGGTTTTCATGATGTTCTTAGCAGGAAAGGATTGACATCACAGATTTGTCCTTGCTCTGGAAAATGTGCCCTTTTCTATCAATGCAACCTAATACTCACAGTCACAGCAAAATGATTTCAGGAGGCCAGGTGTAGTCCCAAAATACATTTTTGCACGTTTATAACAATACCACAAAATGTCCTAAAATGTCCCAGTCTCTCAAATCTTAATATGGAGATGAGTAGGTGTATTCTTGATCCTCATTACAACTTACAGACCATTACTCTTTTTCTAGATTTCAAGCCTATGTCACCAGGTACTACTCATTATTCTTTTATAGAAGAGAATCCATAAATCCTCACACAATGTCCCGATATACCTTGACTATATTAACTCTGGATTACTTACTTTCCTTACACTAGTTATATCCTTAAAGCTCAGAATTTTCAGTGGTTAAAAAATGCCATTAAGAAAAGGAGAAAAAACATCTTGTTTCTATTCAGAAAACTTAAAAGTGGCCTTTACGTCAATAAGAAAAAGACAAATAAATAGATATAGAAACAAATTTAAGTGATCAAGAAAAAAAAATATAATTTTAGGTTCTTACTCTGTAACAACAAAGACCACACATTTACCAGATGGACAAAAATGAATGTTTGATAATACCAAACGATGGTCCCATTGGTCCCATTGTAGAACAGTAGGAGCTTTAACATCCTATTGGTGGAACCATATTGTGAAGGAATTTGTATTTTCTAATAAAGTTGACATATGTGTAGTTTGTACGTCATGGATTATTTGTAATATTTATCCTACAGAAATGCATAGCATTTTTTATTATAGCAAAAACCAGGAAATAGCTAAATATTCATCAGCATTTTTGTGGTATTGAGCTTCATGTATCAATGAAAATGTGTGATTTTCTATATGTAGGAACAAAAATAGATTTTAAAATTTCTGTTAGGTGAATAATCCAGACACAAAAGATAGATCCTGATGCCTCTGTTTATGTAGCATTCAAACAGACTAATTAAAACTATATTTCAGTAGATACATTTTTAGATGACAAAATTGTAAAGGCAAATGCTGAAGCAATTATAGTTGACCCTGAACTGCCAATGTTCACTTATACATGAATTTTGTTTAGCCTCTGCCACCTTTAAGACAAGACCAATCCTTCCTCTTCCTCCTCCTCTTCAGCCTATTCAATGTGAAGAATGACAATATACTTCTGCCTAATAAATCTTCCTTATGATTTTCTTAATAACATTTTATTTTTTCTGACTAATTTTATTTTAAGAATATAGTACATATCACATATAACATACATAAGCGAGAGAGAAATGGTATTTTGATTGTCAAGGAACACACGGGGAGCTTTAAATTACTGAGAGTCCTCTATATCTTTAAACTTCATGGTTTGAAATTATACAAATATTTACTATAAAATATTTTGTATTAAGTGGTATATATGGTACTAAATTTGTAATTTATCTACAAATCCAAGGTTTATGCAAAATTTATTTGAACTCTGCATTAGTTTCCTGTTGCTGCTATAACAAATTATCACACATTTATTGGCTTAAAACAATACAAATTTATATCTACAGTTCTGGACATTAGAAGTCCAAAACTAGTTTTATTGAACTAAATTCAATATGTCAGGAGGGTTGCATTTTTTCTGGAGAGCCTAGGAGAGAATCAATTTTCTTACCTTTTCTAATTCCTAGAGCTTCCTTCATTCATTATCTCATGACACTTTCTTGTCTTCAAAGCTAGCAGCATAGCATCTTCAAATCTCTCTGTCTCTGTTTCTCTCTCTCTCTCTTCTCTTCTCTTCTCTTCTTTCTCTCTCTCTATTTTCATCATCACATTATCTCTGATTCTGACCTTCCAGCTTTCCTGTTATAAGGATCCTTGGAATGAAATTGGACCCACCCACACAATCTCAGATTATGTTTACATCTGAATCTTCTTAATTTAACATTTGAAGGTCCCTTTGCCATGTAAAGCAACATAATCCTCGGTTCAAGGGGTTGCTACTCAATCTACCACACCTTAAAATTTCCTTTTAGCTACTGATGTTTTCTCTTTTTTGCCAATACAGCCAAACACGTCAAAAACATTCTTAGCTCAAGATCTCCAAATTTCACAGGAACCTCCTTTCCCCATAGAAATCACTTGATCCAGGTTTTTCTTTCCAATATTTTATGCAAATAGTCCTTGCTAACTATGTGGATACCAAATCCAAGGGTTCGTTTTCATTTTTCAATGCAGTCCATTATCAGCAGTTGAACAAGTTGCACCTTCTCTAATCCTTGAAACAGTTTTGTTGTTTGTTTGATAATTTATATTATAGACGCATACCAATGGCTACTTTTCAGTCCCCTCTGATTTGTTCTCATCTCCCTGACCTCTGTATGTTGTGGTATTCTAGAGTAAAATTCTTAGGTAGCTTCGTTTTTCTACGTACATCAAGCTCTTAATCTCTTCTAGTCTTATTTCTAGATGAACAATTCCAAACATATATCACTAGCCCAAATTTCTCCTTTAAACTCAGTGGATTTAAATCCAACTGCCTACTGGATCTCATCATAGAAAACAAAGAGGTATTTCAAACTTAATGTGACCAGAACTGAACGCTTAATTCTGCCCTCTGCCAAGAGTGTTCTTCCCACTTCTTAAATGATGACACCATTTTCCCATATTTCAATCCAAACACCTGGTACCTACCTTTGTCCCCTCCTTTTCATTCATACCTGTCATCTATTTCTTTATCATATTTGTTTATTCTCCTTTTAATATATGTCCAGAATCTGATCAATTCTCAATATCTCCAATACTGGCCTCCTAGATCAAACTTGCAGTGCAGAGACTAAGGCACTCATTCAGGCAAGAGATGAACATGAGTTTTTCTGACTTTTGCTTTTCAATTACAATTCTATAGTCTATTTTAAACAGAAAAGTCAGAATTACCCTTTCAAAAGCATGAGTCATACATTGTCACTCTCCTGCTCTCAATTCTACAATGCCAGCACATAACACTCTTAGTCAAAATCAAGACATTATAGCAAAGTCCTACATGATCTGACCCTTCTTACTGCTCTAACTTCACTCTGTCCACTTTCCTCTTCACCTTACAGTTACCCTGTGGATTCCTTGTTGTTCACACAAGGCACACATGTTTCTCTCTCAAGGCTTTTTCACTTGAGTTTTTTCCTATTTGAAAGCTTGCTCCCCACCACCTGAAAACTACTCTCTGATATTTGCTCAAGAGTTACTCAATTAGTGAGGCATTCTCTGAACACCATCAAATAATAAAAAAAGCAATTTCTAACCTGCTCAGTTCCCATGGATTTTTTTTTTAGAGCACTTATGTCATTTAACATATGTTTATTTATCTACATATTTATAATTTGTCTATGTTTCCATCTATAAGGCTATAGTACTGATTCGAGAAAGGTCTTTGTTTTGTTCATTGTTGCACCTCCAGTGCTTAGACCAGCACCTTAAGCAGAGTTGGCACTCAATAACTATTTGTGGACTATCATTTCAGCTGATTTAAAAATACTATACACTTTAAACAAAATAGATTTATTTTTTATGATCTGTAGTCTGGGAAATTAAAGATTGAGGTGCTAGCCAACTTGGCTCCTGGTAAAGATTTCTTCTTGGTTTGCAGATGGCTGCCTTCTTGCTTTATCCTCACATGACAGAAAGGGAGATTATCTTTCTCATTTTTATTCTTATAAGAACACTACATGAAGACTTTGCCTTCAAATCCTAATCACCTTCCAAATGTCTTACCTCCAAACATTATCACGGGGATTAGGGCTTTAGTATATAAATGCTGGGTGGGGGAGGAGATACACAAATATTCCACATATAGCAACAAGTGACTGATTCAATCAATAGCAAATTTCTATACTCTAGAGCAAAGAACTTGGTTCCCCAAAATTGGCAACGCTAAAATAACAGAAGTACCTGGACCAATCTAAAACCATTTAGTGATCCACCATTTGCTTTGCTTCACAAGAGAAAAAAAATATGGTTACAGAAAAATTAGATCTCCAAAAATGGACACCTGTAAATTGAATAAATATGACAGTATAAATTGCTCCAGTAGCATGTCTCACAGCAAGGGTTTGCTGATGTTTTTGGAATGATGGCTCAAAAAAAGCCATCAGTTAGACTTTTCTCATTTTTTAGATAGAGGTGTTACAAAAACTAGGATCTAAAAAATGCTGTAGTTGGAAGCAGGAATTCTGTTACCGTATGCTATACAATTTTCTTTCTTTTTTTTTTTTTAAAGCTCTTAAACAAATTTTATTAGAGCAAGGAGGGAGGAGAGAAAGGAGGACATGCCAGAGGTGGCACGGGTGAAAGAAACCACTTGCCATATAACTTTTCCCCCCTATCCATGCTGAGGCATTCTGGTGGCCTACACTAATATTGCAGTTTGAATTTATAGGAAGAATTACATTATTTAAATGCACTTTAAGACAGTGTTTTCACACTCATGAATCTTACTCTTGCATCAGTCAGGAAGGCCTTCTGACATATATACATTTACAATGCTTTCTACCAACCTGGGTGTGACTCACGCTAAACAACAAATGTAGATGTTTCTCAGGAAGTAGAAAGCATCTCTCCCACTACTGGAAATGGCTTTTAATGACGCTTAGTGGTTCAATAAGTAAATTTTAGAATCCCCAAGTTCAAAAAAATTACAGAATTAATGTTTTACCTATTCTATAACTGCACTTCCCGCTTTCTTAGTTGATTTTCCTAAAACCATCACCTTGCTTGCTTGACTAACAGTCTTCCTAGCCCTTCCAATGCTGTTAAGTGGACTCTTCATTCATTTAGTCTGGGTCAACTTCCAGGGCTGTTTTATAGGGCCCTGTGATTGGTGTTTAATGCTCTCTCCTTGCCTTCTCGATCAATTTCAAGATTTGTGTTTTGTAAGTGAAGTCAGATGGGATGATGGCACGAGCTGGGGGTGCGTAGCCTCTGTCCATCTGGCATCCCTCTTTCTGATTTCATTCCAGAATGGGATTCCAGAAGCTCGACTTCTACTCCATGGTGCTTCAGCCATGTTAGGTCTTTTCTCTTACTTCCTTACCCCATGACAACTGCTGCTCTCCACTCAACCGAGGCCTGAATGCAAATATGGGCCAGCAGCTTGGGCATGCGCACCTCCGAGCATCTCAGTAGCCCATCATTCCTTTTCAATTTTTTTTTTTTTGAAAGCAGGACTTATTGAGAGAACAGAAAAGCTCCCACAGTGGGAAGGGACCTGAGGGGGTTGCCCAGTCCATCCTTTTAACACCATTGTAAATCTGATGAGCAGCCACATGCAGGTGACATCTTGATGAGTGTGAACCTCTCACTCACCCACATACAGATAAATAAAGCTTCCCAGCACAAAAATGTAAAGATCCCTGGGACTCATTCATCTGCCATTGATTGAGGTTGCTAACTTGTGAGAAGGCTCCTGGCTCAACTTCCCCAGACTACTTCTCTGGCTGGAGAGTGGAACATCAGTCTGGTGGCTAGCTGGATTGCACATTTAACATTTCAGGGTGATGTCCCCAAGTACCTGTGTGGGTCTGCACCCTGAGATTATCTCTGTGCCTAGAGTACTCTTTCAGCCAGCTTCCTGCCTGGCAAGAGTGTTTCTTTTTCCTGCCTTCTTGAGTCTGACTTGTGATTTTTCTCTTTTGGCCGGCTAGAGGCATCTTCTGGGATGAGCCACAAAATACAAATTGTTTAATGTTGCTGATCCTCCAAGCGATTTAAATGATCTCATATTTCCATTTAAAACTGGCAATGTACAATATAAAGATGAATGGCAGAATACATTCTAATAATTTAAAATATAAATTCTTCTTTGCTTAAAACAACATTAAATAACAAACAAGAAAACCTACCATAAGCCCAAAAAGAGGCCACAGAAGAAAAGATTTATTTGTGTATTTAATGTTGTTGTTTTCTGATTCTTATTCAAGAAACTCCAAAATTTTGTTTGGCTATGGACAAGGAAAATAATTTAGCTGGCTGTATGATGTAAGTTCTGAATTAAGGTTCAATATTACATATAGCCTTGAAATTTGGTAAAACCAAGAAGTTTCAAATGAATGGCCTAACACGTCCTCTTCACCATGGATAAGATTCCCCCCAGTCAAATAAACTTCTTTATCGTGGGGTCAACCGTTGTTCCTGATAATCTCTGCGTGGCAGCGTTTTGTTCTTTGTTAGTCTGTGGAATTCTTTAAACAAGCCAAACACGTTTTCTTGCAGGAACCAAGGTACACCTCACCTCCCTGGCACTACAGAACCTGTTTCTACAGCCTCTTGTTCATTCTCTTCTCCAGTACAATTCCTGTGTGGCTCTACCCCGCATGCAGTGTCCTCCTGCCCAAGGCTGTGGGTGTATGTACTAATAAACTGTTATTGCTTTCTTTCCTCCAGTGTCAAAGTGTTCAGTCATCCTCATAATCTTAGGGCAGGAATCACTCTTTCACCAATGGTGAAGAGATGCCAAATACAACAGCCTTGCCTTTACGATGTTACAGACATCATCTTTCAGCTTAGATTCCAGTCACTTGATTGTGGTAATTATCTAATGCTATGGTGTTAATTAGTCCCAAATTCAGTAGTTTAAAATAACAGACATTTGCTAACTCCCAGTTACTGTGAGTCAAGAATCTAAATGTAAATTATCTGTGAACCTCTAGTTCAAGGTTTTTCAAAAGTATTCAGTCAAGTTGCTTCTCAGGCCAATGGACTTATCTGAGGGATTGACTTGGGGGAAAATTCGGTTGCAAATTATCTCTAATGGCAATTGGCAGCTTCAGTTCCATGTCATGTCATGTCTCCCTGTGTCTTTTCACAGGGCTATCTTTCAACATGACAGCTGTTGTCTACCAGGGTGAGAAATCCAAGAATTAGAAAAGAAGAGAAAAACCACTAATAAAAGCCGGAGTCTTTCATAATCTAGCTTGAGAGATGATGTCCCATCATTTGGTACAGTATGGTATTTGCTAGAAGCAAGTCACTAAATCCAGCTTACTTTCAAGTGGTGAGAACTATACAGGAGTGTGATAGGAGTTTAAGATAATTGGGGCCATCTTAGAATCTGCTTACCACAGTCAGCATCCTTGGTTCCCAATGATTCACATTTCTCTCACAGGCAAAATATACTTCCTCCCTCCCAAGGTTCCTATATTGAATTCCTAGAGCTGCTATAACAAAATACCAAAAATGAGTGGCTTAGAACAACATTAAATTTATTCTCCCACAATTTTGAAGCCTGTACATCTGAAATCAAGGCGTTGGCAATTGTTTCTTCCAGTGTTTGTAGAGAAAGCTCCTATAGTGCCTCGTCCATCTTCCAAAAGCTCCAGCCATCCATTGGCTTATAACAGCATAACTCTAATCTTTGTCCTTATCACATGGCAGTCTTCCCTTTATGTGTATCTGTACCATCACATGGCATGCTCCTTCTATATCTGTTCCTCTCCTTTTTTTTTTTTTTTTCTTTAGTGGAACTCTCACTCTGTTGCCCAGGCTGATCTGTTTTGATCTGTTGAATTGATGCAACCATCACAATACACTGCAACCTCTACCTCCTGGACTTAGGTGATCCTTTCACCTCAACCTCCCAAGTAGCTGGGACTATGCCTATAGCACATACCACCATATCTGGCTAATTTTTATTATTATTATTATTTATTTTTTTTGTAGAGATGAGGTCTCGCTATGCTTCTGAGTCTGGTCTCAACATCTGGAACTCAAGTAATTCTCCCTCCTCGCCCTCCCAAAGTGTTGGGATTACAGGTGGGAGCCACACTACCTGGTCTTCTCTTTTTATAAGGGGACTTATTATATCGAATTAAAAGCCCACCTTTCTCTGGTGTGTCCTCATCTTAATTAAGTATATCTTCAATCACCCTCTTTCCAAATACGCTCAGATTATGAGGCTCTGAGGGATTAGGACTTTAACATATCTTCTTAGGGGATATTTTCAACCCATATAATTCCCCAGATGCTACATTCCATTATAATGTTTTCCTGCCAACAACATATATAAATGTTTCCCTGCTATGTATCTTTTATCTTGTAGCAAAAAAGAATGTAGCCTTTTACCTTATTAAAAATATAGTTTTCTTATTTTAAAAAGCATTCTTGTTTGTACTATAAAAATTAACACTTTTACTAAATTGGACAGGAAAAATAAGAAAATATATAATACATTTAGAACCAATGTACAAACCAATAATGAAACTTCTATCAATAACATAAACATTCCTGAGGAGTTCTTGAAACTCACTTGCAGATGCATCCCATGTCTTAGATCCTATATATATAAATCCATAATAGGCAGGGCACTGTGACTCATGCTTATAATCCCAATACTTTGAGAGGCGGAGGTGAGAGGATTGCCTAAGCACATGGGTTCAAGGCCAACCTGGGCAACTTGGCAAGACCTCATCTCTACAACAAATCAAAAAATTAGCCAGGTGTGACGGTGCATGCCTGTTCAGCTGCTTGGAAAGCTGAGGTGGAAGGATCTCCTGAGCCCAGCGTGTAGAGGCTGCGGTAGCTCTGAGTCTACCACTGCCTTCCAGCCTGAGTGGCAGAGAGAGACTCTGACTCAAAAAAAAAAAAAAAACCCATAACAGAAGGTAGGACTGTTGAACATCTGCATATTTATTGCTTATTGAAAAAAGTGAAAATTGTTTAAAACGGGCGAACTTGGCTTTTAAAATTTTGAAGACATAAGCAGATATTTACATACGCAGATTTAGTAAACCAACTTTGGTTCAGCTTAAACTATGTACTCATTTACAGAAAATCCAATTTGCAATGGCTTAAAATGTAAGTATCATTTTTTCTTATATAACACAAAGTCTAGAAATAAACATGGCTTGCATCAATTCAACAGATCAAAACAGCTAACCTTTATCTCTCACTGTATTCTCTTGAAGTGTGATGGGCCAATTCCCCATGCTTGATACTTTTTATTTACGAGACAACTTCTTCTGCTCAGATGCAGTTAACGTATTTATTTTCAAGACAGAAGAAAGACAGCAATGCCATCTATGCCTGTACCATTTATGAGATAACAACAAAAAAAATAATTTCTATAAAACAAAGCTCCTACAAATAAAACCTATATATGTCTCAATGGTCATAGTGATTCACATGGTCACTGTACTTGAGAATTCTGAAGTAGCAATTGGCCATAATCACTACAGTAGAGATCAATATTCAGCACATTACTATCTCATTTATTTAATAGCTAAAAAAAAACCGATTTTAATGTGAAATTAAATGGAACATAAAAAAGAGCTCTAATTCAAGAAAATGACTTTTTGACATATTTAGCAATTTGCACTAATATGCAACTGTCACTGGTGCTAAGTGTAGATAATAGAGAGAAGACATAGTCATTTCTAGCCCAAATATCTTGCATAAAACTTTACTATAAGAAATATCTAGGTGATCTCAAAGAGTATAATTTTGTGCTAGCTTTCTGATCAAGATAGTCACAAACCAGACACATATCCAGCATATCAAATATTGCAGTCAATCTGTTTCTATGTCATCCAAATTTTTGCTGAGAGCATTTTATATATTTTGGTTGGCTTATACTTGCTCCTTTTACTTATTCTGCAAATCTTTACATCTCTTTGATCACTTTCTATCTAGTAGCTGGTTTGAGTCAGCCAATGCCACACCGATGTAAAACCACCATGACATTAGTTTTCTAATTTTTAATGCCTCAATCATAATCATAGCATCTATAAGAAATATAGAAATAGCTTGTCAATAAACTCTTACTGTAAGCCACACATAAACAGACATGAATTCCAGAAGAAGCTTCAAATATTTCTTATTTTTTTCATTTAATTCCATTTGAGTACATATAGAACTCACATTTGATAGTCATTAAAGTGAAGTAATTTGCTTCTCTTGTTTCTCTCCATATTATCTCTCCTTACTCATTCTCTTTCAAGCTTTATATAATTTTGTTTTCCAATTCCCTCATCTATTTTTATTTATACTGATGTTTGATTCTGCCATCATGCATGTAGTATAGCTGTAGATGCTTGCAGTTGGTACTCAGTAGGTGAAGAATTTTCAAATTATTCAGAGTGAAAAGAAGACACACGGTCTGGGATAAATATTTGCAAACCATCTATCTAACAATAGACATATTTATAAAATATAAGCAACACTATAAACTCAATGATTGAAAATCAATACACTAAATTCAGAAAAATATTTTGAGCACTTATCAAAGAAGATATACACATGACAAATAAGATATATGGATGGAAGATGTTCAACATCATAAGCCAATTAAAAAATGCAAATTAAAATCACATAAAAAATCATTGAATTCTTATTAGAGTGGGTCAAAAAATTGTTAATGCCAATTGCTGTCAAGTGTAGCAAGTAGATCTAACATACATTTTGAATAAAAATGCACATTGGTAAAATAATTGTGGAGATCAATTGTCAAGTTCTCATGAAGTGTGATCGATATATATTTAACATACCACCCAGAAATTTCACTCTTATCTAACTTTTGTTGACTCTTATCCAAATTTTGTTGACTTGAACAAAATAAAAACTTAGATTCATAATTAATCTGTACATGGATGTACATAGCCTTTATTCTTAATTCCCAAAAACCAGAAAACAAAAACCAAACCCTGTGTCCTTTATCTGTTTAATGTATAAACAAACTGTGGAACACCTATACAATAGAAAACTCTTTACCAACATCAAAGAACTACAGATGTATACAATAAGAAGGATTTATTACAAACGTGTCATGCCAAATAAAAGCTTGATTCATACACTATATATTATATATCACTCATGTTAAATTTTGGAAACAGAAGAGCATTAAGGACAAAAATTATATAACCTGTTGCCAGAGACTGCTTGTGAAGGAATGAAAGATTTCAAACAGGCATAAGGTAATTTTATTATGAAAATGTGAAATGCCTTTATTTTGGTAGTGTTTACATGTTATATGTATTTGTCAAGATTTACAGAACTCTGCCAAAAAAGGTAAATTCTACTGAATGGAAATTATTATCTTATTATTATTATTATTTTACTCATAGAATAATATAATCCTTTTGACTTCTTCCCAGCTTTTGGTATTTTACTATTAATTTTTAAAAAAAGATTATGGGAAATTTTGTCTCTCTTCTCTTTTAATTCTGTTCTTTGCCTCCATACTCAAAATAATTTTTCTTGCTCTCATACCCTCTATGTGTATAATCAGATCAGTTTCTGAATTGAAAAGAGAGTTACTAAACAAAAGAAGTAAAAGTTTTCTTACCTATATAGTCAAACTATTAGAAATATATATTAGAATAAATTATAAGTGTGCTGGTCTAGAGAAGATGAAGAAATAATCTTACATCAGGATTAAATTACTAGAAGTTCTGAATTCTCATTCAAAAGGACGAATGTATTTTGTCAGTTTAAGAAATTGATGGACTGGACTGTGGATACAGTTATGGTCACTTCTAAATAAGGTTGAGATGCTAAAATTTCCAGTGTATAATTTAAAGAGAAACAAACTTAAAGCTTAGACATATAGAAATGTTAGCATATATTTGGCACATATGATCTATATTTGTATTGTCAGAAATAGTTCAGAGCACACAACCTTTAGCGAGGTGTTAAGGACACATTGGTGGTGTTAGTATCTATACTCTTGAAAGGGGAAGTAATCAGTGGTTCTTCTCTGTAGGTAGGGATAAAAAGGAAGAAACAGCTATTCAAATAGATTCTCCAACAATAAAAATGTGTGATTGGATAATGACAAGTGGCAGACATTAAATGAAAGATAATTGGGCCGACTTTGTTATCAACAGGGAGGCCAGAATTACAGGGTAGTGTTAATTTTAACCATAGTATAGGCCACCATCTAAATCTCTTCTTGCTATTAAAACTGAAAATGTAATAACATTGCCTGGCAAAAAAGACATTTGATTTAAGTGAAATTAAGATCTTAAATTTAAGATTTAAAAATTTACAGTGGAGAGTTGTACTCCATCCCTCGTTCTCTGGCTGGAGGTAGTTGACAAGTTCACCATCTCTTAAATGAGGAGGAAGCTGTGAATCTGTGAACTGCCGCATGCATTGCTCCATATTCAGCTGCTAGTCTTTCTCAAAGGAACTGGGAGCTACTTTGTGTGTACTCATTGGAAAAGAGAAATACCAAGACTTTTGGGAAATAACTGAACACCAGCTTTGAAAAAACAACAATTACTAAAGAACCAAAATGACTCTGGTTTGATAGTCATAATGGAGGATTCAGGTAATAAAAAGAAATTCGGACTAGAATTCATTCTCATAAAATCAGAATGTCCCTAAATATATATTGTGATTTTTTTCTCCCATTTTTAAATTTACTGTTGACAGACACATGTAGACACAGGAAATATTCTCATTTAAGATGTGTGACCTGTGAAGTGAGGAATAATACTGTGGAAAAACCTAGGTTAAATCCCCAAAACGGCCAATTCCATAGAATTGGTAAACTAGAAAAATGGCAGCTTTAGTCCTAAGGAGCATCTCAATGAGAGAAGCAGTATTCAAATAAAGCTCTGATCTCCTTGGCAGAGGAAGCAAATTAAGAATCCCTTTTGGCATGTTATTGGATCCAGGCCGAAAATTAACTCCTGACCATGAGTTACCAATTCTCCATGAGGCAGAGGGCCTATCATTATTTTAAGTTTAGAATGTAATGTGACAGAAGTAGAAAAAGCCAGTTACAGTGACAAATGAGGCTTTAGTATCTCTTTTTGGAGAAAGAGAGTGGACATGTTTTCTTTCACCTGAGCAAGATTTACATCATATTATGCAGGATGCTGCTGCTGTATTCCTTTGAAGATTGGGTTACAGGATCATTTATATATTAGGTAGTTAAACTGGCTTAATGGACATGATTGAGTTGCACTCTATTTCCCTTCCAATCTGCCTCTAGTGAACGTTCCACTGCATAGAGGCTAAAAATATAAAAATGACATATGCTGGATTCTTTGCAATTAGAAGTCTTGATACAAATTAGATTTTATCACTAAGATGTACAGACTAAATCTTGGAATGACAGAAATGTCAATTTCTACTGCTTTTTTTCTATATCTCCTGGTAAGTGGCTGGATACACTGATTCATATTTATTCTTGTCCAGAGACAATGGCAGTGGTGGTGGTGGTGATGTTCTACAATGGTTTCCTGACCTTTGGAGAGAAACTATACAATAGCATCAATCTATTTTAACAACAGTTCTAAGGGCAGCCTCTGGAGTGCTTTCAATAATTTTATAAGCACCAAGTTCTTGTATTAAATGTCTTTCTCTCCTTAATATACTTTGGATGGTTTCTGTTTTAGACTTTGAATCCTGACAGATTCAGTGTAAGGATGCATGGCGACATTACAAATGTAACTACAGAATACAAACAGAATGCATTTGTTTTAAGGCAGTGGTTGTAAAAAAACTAAAATGAGAAACCCAACTCAACTTAAAAGAAAATGAGAACAGAGAAAAGAAATACAAGGAATATGAGGCAGAAAGAAAGACCACAATTAAGTGTACAAAAAAGTTCAAATACAAGTCTATTAAAATAGAGGCATATAGACAAAAGTATTAATTTACTAGGTTGACAGTGACAGAATAAAGAAAACCAGCTATATGCAGTTTACAAAAAAAATAAGTAAACATAGATAAAAAGATGTGTGGCATTAAAAGTATGAATAAAACATATTAGGCAAACACTAATCAAATGAAAATTTAGGTCTTTTTTTTTTTAATGCACCTGAAACATATATTCAAAAAATATAAATTGGGCCGGGCATGGTGCTCATGTCTGTAATCTCAGCCCTTTGGGAGACCAATGCAAAAAGATTACTAGACCCCAGGAGTTCAAGACCGGCATGGGCAACATGTCAGCACCTCTTCTCTACAATAAATCAAAAAAGTAGGTGCACCTATAGTCCCAGCTACTTGGAAGGCTGAGGTTGAAGGATCCATGAGTCCAGCAGGTTGTGACTGCAGTAGCCATGATTGTGCCACTGCACTCCAGTCTGGGCAACAGAGTAAGACTCCCACTAAAAAAAATAAAATTATATATATATATTTATATAAAAATGCATTCTGCCAATATATGCAAAAATTGACAGAAATACATGGACACATTAAGAAATACATCAATATAGTGAGAAATATGAAAACAATTTTCACACATAATTAATCCACTCGGCATGCATATGAGTATATACATAAAGACAGAGACAAGTATCATATAGACTCCAAGAGCATAATAGATAAGATGTATTGCATGGAAATATGTAAATTCCTACAGAAAATACATTTTTAACACACATTTCATAAACTAAAAAAATTTAAGTATCAGTAACTAAAACATTCATAAAATTGTCAAAAAAGAAAAGAAAACAGGCAGAATCCAGTGTGACTTAGCTAGAAGTAAGGGTCTGACTTCATTCTTTTGCCTGTGGATTTGCAGTGGTCCCAGCACTATTTGTTGAAGACTATTTTTTCTCCTGTTGAATGGCCTTTCCACTCTTATTGAATATCTGTTAATGATAGGCATGTGGTTTTATTTCTGCACTGTCAATTCTATATCATATTTCTATATGTCTATCCTTGTGTTGGTACCAAAATGTCTTGATGAACATGACATCATAGTAACTTTTGAAGTTAAGAAGAGTGAATCTCAGTATTTTGTTCTTCTTTTTCAAGATTATTTTGGCTATTTTAGGTCCTTTGCAATTTTTATACATTTTTAACTCAGCTTGTCAACATCTGTACAAGTCAACTGGGATTTTAAAGAGATTATGGGGAATTTCTAAATCAATTTGAGGAGTATTGCTTTGTTAATGATGTTAAATTTCTGATACAGTACCATGAAATATTTTCCTAATCACTTTGGTTATCTTACATTTTTCTCCAACAGTTGTGTAGTTTTCAGAGAATAAATGTTGTATATTTTTTGCTAAATTTATTACTAATAATTTTATTTTATTTTATGCTATTGTAAATTGAGTTTAAAATGTAAAGAAATTAAATTAATTTTTATATTACTCTTGTGTCCTGCAACCCTGCTGAATTCATATTTTTTTCTTGTAGTTTTTTGGAGAAATCCTTAGGAACAGTTATATGAGAGATTTTGTAATCTGTGAATAGAGATGACATTACTTCTTCCTTTCCAATATGGATGATTTTAATTCCTTTCTTTTGTCTAATTGCTTTGGCTAGAACCTCTAGTTTAATGTTGAATAGAATTGGTGACATTGGCTTCCTTTTTGTCCTCCAATTTTAGTGGTAAAACATCCAGGCTTTCACCATTAAGTATGATATTAACTGTGGGTTTTTCATAAATGCACTTTACCGGCTGGAGGAGGTTCCCTTCTATTTATTGGCTATTGATTTCTGCTATAAAAATGCGTTGGGCCTCTGCACAGAGGCTCACACTTGTAGTCCCAGCATTTTGGGAAGTTAAGGCAGGAGCATTGCTTGAGTCCGAGAGTTTGAGACCAGCTTGGGCAACGTAGAGCGACGGCTTCCCTACAAAAAAAAAAAAAAAATTAGTCTCATGTGTAAGTGGACATCTGTATCCCAGTTACTCCGGAGGCAGAGGCAGCAGGATCGACTGAGTCCAGAAAGTCGAGGCTGTGGTGAGCTATAATCATGCCACTGCACTCCAACCTGGGCAAAAAGTGAGATCCTCAACTGAAGAACAATATGTATACATACTGGGTTTTGTAAAACTCATTTTTGGAAACTATTGAGATGATCGTTCTTTAAAAAAATTCTATTTATGTGATGTATTACACTAACTGATAGTTAAATGTTGTGACCTTGAATTTCTTCAATATCTCACTTAATCATGGCATAGAATTCTTTTTATATGTTACTGAATTTTTGTGTTAGTATTTTATTGAGGATTTTTGCATTCATATACATAAGAAATTTTAGTCTATAGTTCTTTTTTTTTTTTTTTTTTTTTGGAGTTTGAGTCTAAATCTGTCACCCAGACTGGAGTGCAGTGGCCGCTCCCAACAACTGCAGCCTCGACCTGCTGGGCTCCGGCGATCCTTCTGCCTCTGCCTTCCAAGAAGCTGGAACTACAGGCGCACACTACCACGCCCGACTAATTTTTTGATTTATTGTAGAGATGAGGTCTCGCCAAGTTGCCCAGCCGGGTCTCAAACCCGCGGGCTCAGGCAATCCACTCACCTCGGTCTCCCAAAGTGCTGGGATTACAGGCTGAGCCACCGAGCCCGGCCTATACTTCTTATTTTTTATGATACCTTGTCTGCTTTTGGTATCAGGGTAATATTGGCCTCAAGTTTGGGCATCAGCTTCACGGCTAGGAAGTGTCTCCTCCTCTTCTGTCTTTGGAAATAGGAAGAGTTGGTATTAATTACTTAAATGCTTGATGGAATTTAACAGTGAAGCCATTGAGACTTAAGCTTGTATTTGGGTAGGTTTTTGGTTACTTATTCAGTCTCACAGATTTATTCAGATTGTCTATTTCTCTTTAGTTGGTTTTGCTAATTTGTATCTTTCTAAGAATTTTCCAATTCTAATGTTATCTAATTTGTCGGTGTACATTATAGTATTTATCTTTTTTATTTCTGTAAGAACGGTAGTAATGGTCCCTCCTTCCCTTATGATTCTAAAAATTTGAGTCTTCTGTCTTTTAAGAAATATTTTCTTGTTCTCTCTGTTTATAAGTTTGTCAATTTTGTTGATCTTTCCAAAAATCATTTTTGTTTTCATTAATTTTTCTATTATCTTCTACTCTCTTTTTTATTAATATATGTTCTAATCTTTATTTATTTTATCTGCTTATTTTAAGTTTAGATTGTCTTTCTCTTTTTTACATTTTAAAGTGGAATATTAAGCTACTAATTTGAGATCTTCCTTTTTTTATAAGGCATTTTACATCTATATATTTCTAAGTACTGTCTTAGCTTAATCTCAAAAGTTTCAATACATTGTGTTTATATTTTATTCATCTCCCAAAGCATCTTCTGATTTCTTCTTTGACCCATTGTTTATTTAGTAGTATGTTGTTTAATTTTCACATTTACAAATTTTCTAATTTTTTTCTGCTATTGATTCTAATGTTATTCCACGTGATCAGTAGGTATACTTTGTTACTTTGTGTTACTAATCTTTTAAATTTATTGAAATTTATCTTATGACCTAACAGATATCTTAGAGAGTGTTCCATAAGCAACTAAAATGAATGTATATTTTGTTATTGGATTGAGAGTGCTACGATGACTGTCAGTTCTAATTGGTTTATATTGTCTCTAAGTATTCTATTTCTTTTTGATCTTCTGTCTAGTGGAGTGTTGTAGGGTCTGAGTATTATTATTAAATTGTCAATTTCTCCTTTTTTCTGTAAGTTTTTGTGTTATCTAACTTGGCACTCTGTTATATGTGATAGAAGATCTGAAACAGATTATTATAATTGTATCATCTTCATAAATTGACCTTTTTATGAAGATAAAATATCCCTCACTATTTCTAGTAATATTTTTTATTTTAAGGTGTATATTATCTAATATTACTACAGTCACTCCATATTTCTTAGGTTTACTATTTGCATGATATATATATTTTCATCATTCTACTTTGTCTATTTATATCCCTGAATCTAAATCACATTCCCTGTAGAGAACATGTAGTTATATCATATTTTTAATCCACTCTCACAATCTCTGCCTCGTGATAGAATCTTAATCCACTCACATTTATCATTATTATTGGTATATTAATAGTTTACATCTTCAATTTTAACTTGATTTCCTTATATCTCATGTATTTTTGTGCTGCTTTCTTTTGCATTAGGTGAATATTTTCTGATGTAACATTTTAATTTCTTTAATGACTTTGTCATTAATTATACTTTTTTGTGTTTATTTATTTTTGTTTTGTTTTGATGGTTGCCATAGGGTTTACTATATGTATCTTAATTTATCAGAATTAATTTCAATTACACTTACCTAGCCGCAGTGATATATAGAAATTTTACCCCTATATGGTTGTATTTATTTTCCCCTGTTTTGTTGCATCATTTGCATATATATTATGTTTTAGTGGTACAATTCCAACAATGTGTTGCTATATTTACTATTTTTGCCATCATTTTCTTAGCCTAGTAGAGCATTGCCACATCTGTCTTCTTTGTGTTATTATTGGCAAATATATTACACATATGGTACATTTTTATATGTTATAGGCTCAACAATACATTCTTTACATATTATTTCATACAAGTGTTGTTTTTTAAGTCTGTAAAGAAAAGAAGAAAAGCATGTCTTTAAACTGCCTTGTATAATTATATAACTACCTTGATTGTTGCACTTCTATTTTTTTGTGGTTTTTAATCATCACTGTAGTCACTTGCTTTCAGCCTAAAAAACTTCTTCTAGTGTTTACTGTATGCTAGGTCTCAAAGTTCTCTCAGTTTTTGTTTAGTTGGAAAAGTCTTTAAACTAACCCCATTAAAAAAACTGTTAGATTTAAAATTCTTGATTGAGGGTTTTTTCTCGGAGCATTTTTATTATCCCACTTCCCTCTGGCCTCCAATGGTCATGCTCAGGATTCAACTCTTAAGCTTAAGAGTTTTTCTCTAAGCATTGAGTCACTTTGTCTTACTCTTTTCACAATTTTTTATGCCTTTAACATTTGGTATTCTTTCTATGACTCTGTTGTGTACATTTCTTTGTATTTATTCTACTGGGAGTTTGTTCAGCTTCCTCATAAAAGAAACCAAAATATTTTGCTACAAATTATGACTCCCTGGTATAGTAAGTATTTTAAATAAAAAAGATGAGAGATCAAGCGCTGGAAGTGACTTTGCTTCCATCTACGTGAAGACAGGACTGATTCAGCAAGGAGAACAATTGTTCTTGTTCCTGTCCCTGTTATCTCAATATTCATTATGGGAAAGAAGACCAAGAAAGTAACCAAACTTTTGAAGATAATGACTGCCTCCAAGAATCATTTAAATTCCCAAGATAACTATTTAAAAGTTAATTTATTTTCCAAATCCAGTAATTTTTCTTAGCAATCAATTATTGCTCTAAATAGAATTATTATTCCCCTTCTTTCATATTGCTAAGATGTAAGTCCTCATTCTTACTGTAGCCTCAAGGTGGTATATAAGTTTATGTACATAACTGAGAGATTGAATTTTTATTTTGAAGTCTCCCAGGTATACAAATACATTTGTATATAAATAAATGTGTATGTCTTCTGTAATTTTTCAGCAAATATTCAGGGGACCAAGGCCATTGGTCCAGCTGGTTATATAATTTGTTTTTCAATAAATTGGGAAAATTTTCATACATTATTTCTTTGTCTTTTCTACTCTTTTTAATCTTTCATTTTGATGCTTTCATTATGCATATGTTAGTGAGTTTGATACAACCCCCCATTTCTCTGTGACTCTTTCATTTTTCTTCAATCTTATTTCTCTCTGCTTTTTGGCTTGCAAAATCTCTTTTGATCAATCTTCAAGTTTGCTTATCCTTTCTTCTACCAATTTAAATATATTATTGATGCCTATGAATGAATTTTTGAAATTTTAGTCATTGTACCTTTGACCTTCCAAATTTACATCTAATTCTTATTTTATAATTTTTATCTCTTTTTATCTTTTTTTTATTTTAAAGATGTGGGGTACAGTTCAGGATTAGGCATACAAGTGGTCATCGTACAGGTAAAATTTGGACCTCTCTTTGGTCCCCAATTTGCCTAGTTTGATGTCAAGTACCCTTATTGATGTTGTGTCCTCTTCCCACATTCTGGCAGTATTCTGCTACTGCCAATCCCTTTTTTATAATATTATGGTAAATGTTCAGGGTCCACTATGAGTGAGAACATAAGGTACTTTGTTCTTTTTTTCTGTGATAGATCATTGAGTATGATAGACTCTAAATCCATCCAAGTTGCTGTGAAGTCCGTATGTTTGTCCTTCTTTACGGCTGCATAATAGTCCATTGTGTATATGTACCACATTTTTAAAATCCAGTATGGTTTTGATGGGCAGTATGGTTGGTTCCATGTTTTTGGTATTGTGAATAGTGCTACAACAATCATGCATGTGCATATATCTTTTTTATAGAATGATTTGAGTTCCTCCAGGTATATTCCCAGTAGGGGGGTTACTGGGTCATCTGGAAAGTCGGTGTCTAGTTCTTTTAGAAGTTGCCAACTGGGCATGGTGGCTCAAACTTGTAATCCCAGCACTTTGGGAGGCCAAGGCGAAAGGATTGTCTGAGTCCAGGGATTTGAGTCCAGCCTGTGCAACTTGCTGAGACCTCGTCTTTACAATCTATCAAAAATTAGCTGGTCATGGTAGCACGTGCCTGGAGTTCTGACTACTTGGAAGGCTGAGGCAGAAAGATTGCCTGAACCCAGCAGGTGAGCGCTGTGAGTGTGCCACTGCACTCCAACCTGGGCAACAGAGTGAGACTCTGAATCAAAAAAAAAAAAAAAGAAAGAAAGAAAGAAAGAAATTGCCTCACTGTTTTTCAAAGTGGTTGCACTAGTTTGCAATTCTACCAGCAGTGTAGAAGCTTTTCTTTTTCTCCACATGTTTGCCAGCATCTGTTGTTTATTTTATTAATGATGGTCAGCCAGGCTCAGTGGCTCAGCCTGTAATCCTGCGCTTTGCGAGACTGAGGTGAGTGGATTGCCTGAGCCTGCGGGTTCGAGACCCACCTGGACAACTTGGCGAGACCTCATCTCTACAATAAATCAAAAATTAGCCTGGTGTGGTAGCACGCACCTGTAGTTCCAGCTACTCAGCATGCTGAGGCGGAAGGATCGCCAGGGCCCAGCAGGTCGAGGCTGCGGTGGCCGGGAGTGGGAGTGAAGAGTGAGACTCCAACTCAAAAAAAAAAAAAAATGCTAATGATGGCCATTCATTCTTATGCACCAACAGTAAGCAGGTAGAGAACCAAATAAAAAGCACAATCCCGCTCACAATAGTCACACAAAAAAATGAAATACCTTGACATCTTTCTAACCAGAAAAGTGAAAGACCTTTACAATGAAAACTGCAAAACACCACTCAAAGAAATCCAAGAAAACACAAACAAATGAAAAAATATTCCATGTTCATGAATAGGAAGAATAAACATTGTTAAGATGCCCATCGTACCAAAGTCAATATGCACATTCAATGCAATACCCATTAAATTACCAACATCATTCTTCTCATACCTGGAAATTCATATGGAAACATAAACTGAAACAAATAGCCAAAACAATCCTCAGCAAAAGAAACAAAGTGGGATGTGTCATGTTTCCAGACTTTAAGCTTTACTATAAGACTTCAATAATCAAAACAGTTTGGTATTGGAACAAGAACAGGCATATGGACCAATGGAACAGGACAGAGATTCCAGAAGCAAAACCTCAATTTCTCAGCCAATTTACCTTTGACAAAGCCTCCACCAACAATCACTAGGGAGAGAAGAACCTATTCAGTAAATGGTGTTGGGAAAACTGGCTGACCACATGCAGAAGATTGAAACAGGACCCCTACCTATCATCGTATACAAAAGTCAACTCTAAATGGATTAAAGACCTAAACATAAAACCTCAAACTTTAAGAACCTTAGAAATGC
>CAUYQG010099341.1:0-18014 GCA_963574415.1 Tarsius wallacei
CTGGGCCACTTGGCGAGACCTCATCTCTACAATAAATGAAAAAATCAGCCGGGCGTGGTAGCGCGCACCTGTAGTTCTGGCTACTTGGAAGGCTGAGGCGGAAGGATCGCCGGAGCCCGGCAGGTCGAGGCTGCGGTGGCCCGGAGCGGCCACTGCACTCCAGTCTGGGCGACAGAGTGAGACTCCAACTCAAAAAAAAAAAAAAAAAAAAAAAAAAGAAATGAATATTTTAATACCAAAAGAGGAAGGCAAGAAAAACAAGGATTAAAAAATTTCAAAACCAAGGCCAGAGCTCTCCATTAAACACAGCTAGCTATATGGGACAACTCACTGTTCTCCCAATCCTTCTTATTTCACTACTGAATGTTGAAGTCTAGCCTGTAAGAGGCTATGGTCCACAGACTGGCATTTTGAAATCACTGCATTAGGGGAAAGTCCACTGACAACTTCTTGTGCCAAGGGCTGTAGTACCAGGAGGTGTTTTGTGTGCTGTCCATGCATGGCCACCACACCCATCATCATCCATCATGCCCCTATCTCAGCAATCTATATGTGCCATAAAGGGGCTTTGGGAGGAATTCCATTGTTGTGAATGTTTTACTTTATTAGAAGTTTGGCAAAATTTATACTGAACACCCCAAGAGCCTTAAATTCTTCAAGCCCAGTAGAATTTCAAACAGCTAAATGATATTTTTCTTTTCATGACCTTGACCCCAGAAATGCATTTAGAAGTAGTATTACTGTAGAAAGTGCTCTGAACATTTTCAGGATAATTTGTGGTACCAGTGAAAAGACATAGATTTCCTGGTGGTTTAATGCGGGAAAGTGTGTGTGTACATGTGTGCCTGTGTTTGTGCATGCATGTGTTTGCATATATGCTTGTATGTGTGTGTGTGTGTGTGTGCATGTGTGGCAGCTGAAATCACCTGCCAGTAGAGCCCTTCTTTTGTTTGTTGGAACCTCAGAAAAGTACAACTTGTTGCTCTGATCCTAATCGACAAACTCCACATTTTTAGTCCTTTATAGGGGGATTTCATAGATGCCCTTATAAGGGACATCTAAACAGGAAAGGGAAATGCAGAGTTTAGGACCCAGAGAAAGCATTTAGAAGAGAAGTAACCACTTCTCAGACCTTGAAACTACAATATAGGAATTCATATGGAAACAAAAATAACCATGAAAAGCCAAAACAATCCTCCGCAAAAAAAAAAAAAAAAAATCAAAGCGGGAAGTATCACACTCACAGACTTTAAGTTTTATTATAAAGCTACAATAATCAAAACAATTTGGTATTAGTACAAGACTAGACAGATAGACCAATGGAACAGGATAGAGATTCCAGAAGCAAAACCTCAATATCTCAACCAACTCATCTTTGACAAAGCCTCCACCGACAACCACTGGGGAGAGGGGGACCTATTCAGTAAATGGTGCTGGGAAAACTGGCTACCACATGCAGAAGATCAAAACAAGACCCCTACCTGTCACCATACACAAATATCAACTCTAAATGGGAAACCTCAAACTATAAGATTCTTAGAAAATGCATGAGACACCCTATGGAAATTGGAACTGGCAACCAATTCTTGAACAAAAACCCAAGTGCCCATGCCATAAGAGATAAGATAGACAAGTGAGACCTCATCAAACTAACAAGCTTCTGCAAAGCCTAAGAAACCATTAAGAGAGCAGGGAGACAACCCACAGACAGAGAAAAGATATTTGCCAACTGTATGTCTGACAAAGGCCTAACATCTAGGATCTACAAGGATCTGACAACGGCCTAACATCTAGGATCTATTCAAACACGCTGAAAGGAAAAAAACAAACAACCCCATTACAAAGTGGGCAAAAGATATGAATAGACACTTCTCAAAGCAACCAACAGATACATGAAAAAATGCTCAGCCTCACTAGTCATCAAAGAAATGCAAATCAAAACTGCACTGAGTTACCACCTAACTCCAGTCACGATGGCCATCATCAATAACTTAAAAATCAACAAATGCTGGAGAGGATGTGGGGGAAAGGGAACACTTCTACACTGTCGGTGGGAGTGTAAATTAATACAACCTCTGTGGAAAAGTTTGGCGATTTCTAAAATACCTAAAAATCGATCTTCCATATGACCCTGCAATCCCCCTACTGGGAATATACCCAGAGGAACTGAAACCACTCTGTGAAAAAGATACCTGCATATGTATGTTTATTGCAGCATTGTTCACAGTAGCAAGAACATGGAGCCAACCGTGCTGCCCATCAAAAGATGACTGAATAGAAAAAAATGTGGTACATATAAATGATGGAATATTATGCAGCCATAAAGAAGGACAAAATAATGAACTTCACAGAAACCTGGATAGACTTAGAATCTGTAATACCGTGAGACCTATCACAGAAACAAAGAACTGAGTACCACATGTTCTCACTTATAAGCGGACCTTGAGCAATTATCATAATACTATAAGAAAAGGATTGGCAGTAGTGGGAGACTGCAAGGGGAGGGCAGGGGCAGGATTGGCAGCAGTGGAAATCTTCCAGGAGAGATGGGGGTCACACCTCACCAACAAGGGTACATGTATAATGAACATTTGTATACCTAAACATGAATTGTACCCCACATCTTTAAAATAAATGAATGAATGAAAAAATAAATAAATAGAAGTAACCAGAGAGGTGAGAAGACGAAGAACACCAAGAAGTAGTGCCCATATGTGCCAGACTTCTTAAAAGGGGTCCTCAGTTCTCCAGGCGGCTTTGTCTTTACTGAGCAGCAAATCTTGTGAGCATTCTCCTGTACGTTAGCACTTCTATCTGTTTAATAGAATTGCACACAGTTGGCTAAAACCTTCTGTTCCAGAAAGGACTGTGATGATGGGCACTACTGAGAGGGAATTCTGCTCACCTGTGAAAAGTTCCTGGCAGGGACTACCATAATTTGGTGTGGGGAAAAAAATGTGTCCATCCAGTGGGTTTAGCACTGAGACTCCCTTCCCAGCCATCACCAGCCTTCCAGTCTAGCCACACAACCCAGCTAAGTGGAAAAGACTAGCTGTCCTGACAGCCTGATACATTTTAGCTTTAAGGCCCCACAAAGGGAAGGTGGGATCAGGAATTAGAAGAACTGGACCTGTCCAGCTTCATATTTAAACATCTTCAGATGAAGAAAGTTGGTAAACACTCAGTGGAGTGTTTATCTTATTGTGTCTTTATAGTATTTATTTTCTTACCTTTTTTTCAGTAGCAGAATACTGTTTTCAATAGAAATGCTATTTGAAAATCGATATAAACACACAAATAAGGAACCAGCCTAATGATGTGTAGAAGGGCATGGGGGAGCAGGTACCGGGTCCCAGACTCAAAGAACCCCTGTGGGTTTCGCTGGTCCCATCTGCTCTGAAAAGCTCTTCATGAGACCTCAGGAGAAGACGCATTCTGGGTACCACAGACCTCACATCTGCTGACTCTGGGCTAGTGCTATAGAGAATCCACTTGGGTGTGCACATTTTCTGTATTAGTCCATTTTGTGCCGCTATAAAGACCTGAGGCTGGGTAATTTATAAATAACCAAAGTTTATTTGGCTCACAGTTCTGCATGGTGCTGGCATCTGCTCAGCTTCTGGTGAAGCTTTTACTTGTGGCAAAGGCCAGGGGAACAGGTGAGTCACATGGAAGAGAGTGGAAGCAAGAGCATGACAAAGAGGAGGAGAAGCAGCAGCAGCAGGAGCCAGGCTCTTAAATAACCAGCTCTTGTGTAAACTAGTAGAGTGAGAACTCACTCATCATCGAGAGAACAGAGAACTGCACCGATCCATTCATGAGGGATCCGCCCCATGATTCAAACTCCTTCACTAGGCTCCTACTTCCACCTTGGGGATCACATTTCAGCACGAGATTACATTGTGCATATGTGATTGACATTTTCAAAGAGGAGTTTTAGTCTCTACATAGAGATATAAGATAAAGGCAAGAAAGGCCAAGGCAAGATCAACAGTTGACTCAAAACGAGGCACATGAAAAGTAGTTATAAAAAATCCTGTCTCCATGCATCCAAAGAGTAGCACAGACTCCTACCGTAGCCACTTTGGCAGAGGGACATTATCTTTGCCTACAAAAGCAAAACGTTTTCAATCAATCCCAACTGTGATTAAGGGTGTTATTTGTTGATATATGTAAATAGCTGTATATAGGTTTACATGTGTAAATATAGTTCATAGACTGATATTTAAAGTAATAGAAAACTCTTAACATGAAAGTAGCAAAAGCTACAGAATGACGAAAAAAAATTCACTTCTTAAAACTTCTGTTTAAAATTTGATTTGAGCCGTTGCCTGTGAAAAACCAAATACTCTGAAAAGCAGCAGTCTCCTATTCAAGTACTAACCAGGCCTAACCCAGCTTAGCTTCCAAGATCAGGCATGTTGTTCAGGGTAGTATAGTCATAGACTAAATTCTTTTGTTTTTTCTGAATAATTCACAGATATCAGAGCTCTTTGATATGGTCATTTGAGAGCTATGTCATGTGAAATATATACTCACATTGACACATTTGAGTTTTACCAAAATGCTGTAAGCTTCAGGAAGAAGGATCACTGAGACTTTGAATATGCTTTCTTGAATAACTAAAAAAAACTCTGTAATTTGCTTGAGCTTTTTAATATCTAATTATTTATACATTTTTAGATGTGTATATATTTTTAGATATACATGTATAAATGTGTATATAGATATAAATATGTATACACACACACTTTAATGATACAGGTCTTTGGTTTAAATATTAAAGTGATGACCCTGGAATTATGAGGTAAAATAAATAAGTGCTATGCTTTATGATTCAGCTTAGGAGGTACCATATATTATTTTTCATTAGTTCTAGTTATTTCTAATAAATCATACCAAATTTTCCTCTGATTAGGTTGAAATAGAAGTTCTATGAGACATGTCTATTCATAAAGGCATTATTATCTACTTTAAAAATGTAAGAACAAATGCCATATTTTGATCTTTGAGATAAATAACTCATTTAAAGAATCTTAGCTTCCAAATTTCATGTCTAGAATGGCAAAAAAAAGAAGACACAAAATGATATTTTAAGTGATATGTATTTTTAAAATTGGATTGAACTTCAACATGGAATTTTTTAAATTTAGCAAAGGATTATCAGTGATACCTGGTAGGAGATCAGATAAGCAATACTTTTTAGTGTAGTGTAGACTTCAGAAAAATTTATTAGAAATGTAAAAGGCTGGCTCTCAATCTATTTGAGTGAGGTTATTGTCACACTGTAATATCTTAAGGGGTCTCTTGTGAAGTGAAAATGTGGGAAATCACTTAAAAGGACAGAGCTACACTTGAAAATATTAAGCAATATTTGTGATATGGGCTTGGAAAGGAGAATTCCACATGTGGACATTCTATCAGTCCAAGGTAAGAGAATGCTTTCTTTGGTTTTAACAATTTCAATGAGAATTTTTGATGGAAGTCATTTTTGCCACCTAGAGTTTACCAACTTCACAGAATTATTCAGAAGTGAACATTGCCCTTATGTTTTACAAAGACACATTTATTTAGAAAATGAACTTTGCAAAGAAGAAAATGCAACAACTAGAAGTTGACCCCATAAGTCCTTAGCTTGTCTTTATAACCCAGTGCAGTCTCAGTCCAGGAGAAGCCAGAAGCCTGTTGATGGAGTACTAAGCAACCCAGAATGACCATCTATCCAACCATCCATCCATCTATCCTTCCTCTCGTCATATTTTTAGAAGAACTAATAGAGTTCCTGTGACTAAGTTGAGTTTTAGTTTATCCCTATAAATTATATTGTTTATTTATTCATATAAATGAATATTTATGATGTTTGTTTATCCATACAAATTATGTTGTTTTTACAACACACCGATAATAATGAATAATAGTGCCTAACATGTATAAAGAAGTCACAACTTTTCAAAATCCTTTCACACCTCTAATCTCTGCTGATCCATGCTAGGTCTCAATGGGGTCTCAAATGGTGGGGTTATTGTATACTTGTATAGACAAGATGATTGAAAAGCTAGAGGTTAAAGGATAGATCTGCAGTAGCGGCCACACTATGAGTTAGTACTAGAGCTAGATCTAGAACTCAGGTTTTGTGATTCCTGATGCTGTATAGTTCCTCCTTCGAGTCCTTGGTTCTCTCTTTACTTCAGGGAGACAAAAGAAGCCACACCATTTCTCCCATTCCTTCTCGTGAAGAGAGGCAAAAACCTACCAGTGAACCATAATGGGAAAAACAGTATGACACCATGGGACAAGAAGACCATAGGCACTGGAGCCAGACAGACAGAGGTTTGTATCTTAGCATCAACACTACTTTCTGTGATGGTTTAAGGCAAGCTCCTTCCCTCCACTGATTTCAGTTTCCTCATCTATACAGTGAGAATAAAAACTATGCTTTGGGGGTTCTTTAATGATGACTAAATGAGTTGTTTATAACATACACACAGTGTATGGTATCACATTATAATAACAACTGAATAAGTGGCAGATTTTTTTGCTAATAAAGGAGAAAGTTGAATCTGCTTCAAACTAGACAATAAACATACACAGCAAAAGCCCAGTTTGCTGGTTTCTAATGCTTGTCCTATGAGAATCTCAGCCCTGTTGTCAGCCAGACCCCTTGGATTACATACAGTAAGGCTCAGCAGTTACTTTAGTCTGAACCCAGTCAAGAACCCACAGCATACGATATCCATAGATGACCCCAAAATCCCAAGTTAAACCACCAAGGCTGTCTAGACAGACAGAGTGTGCAAACTCTGAGGCCAGGCTCATTCGATAAATGAAAGAAGTAGCCTGAAGTTCAATAGTGGGAAAATTAGAAGCACATGTCTTTTCTAAAGTGGACAGCAGCCACAGAACTCTGGTAGATCAGGAGTCCACATAAGGGAGCATGTGTGCTGGTGGGAGGAGGAATGGTGGGAACACATAGGTCATGTTTTTCACCTCAACATGTCCAGAGAAACCAGGAATCCAGATTATTATGAGAAATCTTCCAGTGTTTAAATGTGGTTGACAAAATCACCCACTCTGGACCCTACAACACATGTATCCATGTCCCACTTGAGCCCACAGACCACCCTTTTGGGCTCTATTAGACACCTCCCGTTGAAGGAAGGAGCACCCTGGGCTGCAAAGGAAAGCATGATGGCTCTTCATTTCCCTCGGCCCACCTATTATTTCATATTCCATTATGGTTGCCTTTCTCTGTAAATAGAACACAATATTTATATCCTTGCTGTGCTAAGGTAGCAGAGGAAGAAAGCTGATTGGTCAGAAACTTGAGTTATGCAAGGAAACTCCTCACGCCTTGTCTTAATGTGGAGTTTCTTGGTTTATTCTGGATAAACTATTAGCTAGTCACATTTGTTTTGCCTTCATATTAATTTTTTTAACACTTGTCTCTGATGTTCTCATTTATCTACTTTTATTTCGTTGTACTGTATCTGTTTTGGTGAGTCCTCCCAAACCCCATTTTTGGAATGTGATGTGGAAAAAATAGATTTTAAAAAGAAATAGATGCTTAGCCATCCAAAGCAAGAAACTATGAATACATCCAACTTCTCAAACGGATCTCAAGTGGAAAAAAAAAAAGTCAAAAGTCAATCTCAAAAGGTGGCATACTGTGGGATTCCTTGTATGTAACATCCTTGAAATGACAAAACTATAGAGATGAAGAACAGATAGTGGTTGCCAGGGGACACGTTGTGTAGATTTAACTAGAAAAGTGTAGCATGGGCCAGGCGCGGTGGCTCCAGTACTTTGGGAGGCCAAGGTGAGGGGATTTCCTGAGCTCACGGGTTCGAGAACAGCCTGGGCAACTTGATGAGACCCCCATCTCTACAATAAATCAAAAAATTAGTCGGGCGTGGTAGCATGCACCTGTAGTTCCAGCTACTTGGAAGGCTGGGGCAGAAGGACCGCCAGAGCCCAGCAGGTCAACGCTGGGGTGGCTGTGAGTGTGCCACTGTACCACAGTCTGGGCAACAGAGTAAGGCTCCAACTCAAAAAAAAAAAAAAAAGAAAGAAAGAAAAGGGTAGCATGAGTGAATACTTTGGAGTGATGGTTCAGTATCTTGACTGTGGTCGTGGTTACACAAATCTATACACAAGATTAAACTGAACTACACACACACATATATACTCATAAGTACGTCCAAAAACTGATGGAAATGGAATCAGGTCTGTAATCCCGCTGGAAGTATTGTACCAATGCATTGTGCCTGGCTTTCCTACTGTACTGCAGTCATGTAAGATGTCACCATTTGGGTTGGGTGAAGAGTTTGCTAGACTCCATGTATTCATTTGCTACTTCTTAGGAATCTGTAATCTGTTAACATCATCTATAAATCTATAATTATTTTAAAATAAAAGGTATGAAAATAGATGCCTAGATAGTTGTCTGGACAAATATAAACGCGATGGAGTTATTTATTTGGCAAACACTGTTCTTCACCTTGTGATACTGATTTGCTAAGGGCCTCTCTCCCATCATTCCTCCGCCCTGAGAACTCATTTTATATTTGTAATGAATGGTATTTACAGTGTTCAAAACTTGTAGTTAAAAGACCTCTTGGAAATTATGACATAATAATAAGTAGTCAATGCTTAGAAAACCCATATGAGAACATGTTAGATAGATAATTATTACTTAGAACTCCATGTCAGCGTGAAGTTTCTCATTTCTATGGGTAGCCATTGTCAATAGAAAAATCTCTACACAAAGATCTTTTCAACTTGTTTTTCAATCTACTGAAAGGTAGGAAGAAAAAGGGGAACACCTGTTAATCATGTATTTATCCATATGAAAAATTACACACACACACACGCACACACATGCATATAGGGCTCTGCTGAATTGATTGCATTTATTATCAACTCTTTTTCAGTTATTTCTATATGGACTCAAATCAACTTATCAAAACACCTGGAAGCAATGGGCCAGCTGTATTTTACATGTAGAATGAATGGTAGTTTGCATTTATAGCTAAGTAAGTTTAGAATGTTTGCTTGTAGATGTTCTGAGTAAATTTGAAGTAGACTGCCTCACAGGCCCACTTAGGCTGCATGTGTATTTGTGGATATTTTGTGATTTAATGGTGTCAACGCTTCATCCAGAAGAAGCAAGGGCCAGAAAACAAGAGCAAAACAAATCAACAATTAGTTCAATTTCATGACTGTGCAGAAATTCCAGCCCCATGAACTTTAGAGCTTCTGATACTACTAAGAACCAAAGTGACCTGCTTTTTTATGAAAAATTCAGCAATTTGGTTTTGAGAACAGGAAAGATGTTTGAAGTGGCTACCAAAAAATGTAGAATTGTATAATATAGGATAATAGAGGTATCAGAGTAACCATTTAAAATTTAAGCAAAAGTGTGAGGGTGATTATATCAACAAGGGTTTTCTCATTCTCTTTTTTGTCTGTCAGTTAAAACTACTGAAGCCAGGCATAGTGGCTCACATCTGTTCTAAGCACTTTGGGAGGCTGAGGTAGGAGAATTGCTTGAGCTCAGAAGTTTGAGACCAGCTGGGGCAACATAGTGAGATCTTGTCTGTGCAAAAATAAAAATAAAAAAATTAGCCGGACATGGTGGCACTTGCCTGTGGGAGGCTGAGGTGGAAGTATCACTCGAGCCCACGAGGCTGCAGGGAGCCGTGATCTTACCACTGTATTCCAGGTTGAGTGACAGAGTGAGACTCTGACTCAAAAATAAACATTAATTAATTAAGTAAAATAAAATTGCTAGAAGAAAATGGCTAAAAGAGCTTTATTCCCACGCCTTCTGGGTATGACTATTCATTCAATGTGAGTGTAAACAGTAATCCTGCAATATACACATAGAGTTCCATTCTGAGTTACACAGGAAATAGGTGTCTAGCAAGTATCATGTAATCTGAGACTTGAAGAGACACAAGGGGATATACAAAAAAAGGAGGGAAAAGAAACAGAGACCAACATTTGTTAACTTTATTTGTGCATAAAAGAATATTTAGACACAAAACATGATGTAATTAATAGCCTTATAAATACCTTTGCCCCCCTACTGTGGAAAATGACCCAAGACACAGAGAGGGACTGAGATAAGACTGAAGACTGAGAGATGAAAGGGTGCTAAAGACAAGCTTGGGAGAATGAGTAAGATTATGTATAAAAGAGCTGTCACATCAGCACTTCCCAACCACTATAAAATGGCATGACATATGTCCTGTGAGAAGCACAATTATGTTCATCTAAGAAAATCAACAAATGGACCAAATACATTAGAGGGACTCTTTAAAGTGAGGCTGCAAATATCCCCAAGGACGTTAATTTTCCAAATTGTTCCATTGCTTTCCTGTTTGGGATTACAGCACCAGGCCCTGTGTACTTCCTTTTCCTCCTGTCTCTCTCTGCCCTCTGCCCCAGACACACACACACACAAACACACACTCATACATACACACACCATTCCAAGCTTTGCTGTTCTCCTGTCCTCTTGAGCTCCCTGCAGAGCTGGAGGACAGATGCGGGCAGCACAGGCCTTTGCAGAATCCCCTTTCCATTTTGCACCAATTTAAGACATTGTTTTCTGCAGTTTGTTTCCGGGATCCTATGAATTTGTCTTTCTTCCACATACCCTATGTTCCATGGGTATTTTGTAATGCTTTTTTGAGGAAAAAGAAAACGAAGCCACAATTACTAATCGAAGTCTTCATCAAGGCAGGGAAAATAAACGAGTCATACTTCTGTGCCTGGGACGATTTCTGCCAACCTTGGAAGAGTAGCTCCTGACTTATGGCTGTGAGTATGGAGCACATATGAATTTGTCTGTTAGAAGAGAAATGTATAAACTAGAGTTCGGCTTTCAATATCATTTCTATCGAGCGTAGCAGTAAACAAGTCACATCCAACAAAGGTAAAGTTCTCTGGTAACACACATGGGGCCACAACAGCCTAGATCTCTGGTTTTGGCATGTAGCTAAGTGAAACCAGAACTGTGGTAATTTTTTGGCTGTGGAATGAAATGCTGGGATCCCTGCTGAGGACACCCAGTTGTTACAGAACACTTCTTAGTTGAAGTTCTGCTGAGTTAAATGTCTTGAAACTCACAGACGCACGGGATTTATCTCTTCTCAGATAGATTTACTGCATAAGGATCTGGCACTAGAGCATGAGGAAAAAATGGAAAATGGGGCCAACTGTTGGGAAGGAATTTTAAGACACAAAGGACCTGATTCTTGCAGTCCTACATTCCCTCTGAAGCAAGTAATTCAAATGGTTTTCTACCTCTCTAAAGTTCTTCATTTAAATCAAGAAATGGGACACAATCAAAGTACCTGAGGATAATTCCCAAATTGGCGTAAGGCAAGTCGTCAAAAGGATGTAGAATCAAGCTGATGCGGGATCTCTTTCAGGTAAGAGAATGAGTGCAAGAGAGAAGTCCCTGAGTGAGCAAGAAGGGACAGGATTGGGGCCTTAGTGGCTGACCAGATTTGAGTAGCAGCAAGGCAAGTCCTCCTTATAAGAGAAGGGGACTAGAGTACGTGGGCAAAGATGGAATATGGGTTGGTGAGATGATTAACGTGTTCTTTGGATGGATTTCATTGTCACTGTGCAATCAGAAGCAGGGTTATCAACTAGGACTGGGGAGGGTAAAAAATGATAAAGTTTGAGAAAATGTGGAACCACAATCAGAGAGTGAATTATTAAGATCAGCAGTGATTTGTCTAATGAATTTTCTAGAACAGCACTATCCCATAGAAATATAATGCAAGCCACCCGATTCCTAAAAGATCTAAAAATTCGCGGGTTCGAGACCCACCTGGGCAACTTGGCGAGACCTCATCTCTACAATAAATCAAAAAAATTAGCCGGGCGTAGTAGCGCACGCCTGTAGTTCCGGCTACTTGGAAGGCTGAGGTGGAAGGATCGCCAGAGCCCAGCAGGTCGAGGCTGCAGTGGCCGGAAGCGGCCACTGCACTCCAGTCTGGGTGACAGAGTGAGAATCCAACTCAAAAAAAAAAATAAAAAGATCTAAAAATTGACCTCTCATATAACTCCGCAATTCCCCTACTGGGAATATACCCAGAGGAACTCAAATCACTCTATGAAAAAGATACCTGCACATGTATGTTTATCACAGCATTTGTTCACAATAGCAAGAACATGGAACCAACCATGCTGCCCATCAAAAGAGGACTGGATTTTTAAAATGTGGTACATATACACAATGGAATATTACGCAGCCATAAAGTAGGACAAAATTATGAACTTTGCAGCAACTTGGATGGACTTAGAGGCTGTAATACTGAGTGATTTATCACAGAAACAAAGAACCAAGTATCACATGTTCTCACTCATAAGCGGACCTTGAACAACTGTCGTAATACTACAAGAAAGGGATTGGCAGTAGTGGGAAGTTGCCAGGGAAGGGCGGAGTGGGAGTGGCAGTAGTGGGAAACTGCTGGGGAATGGGGGCACATCTCATCAACAAGGGCCCCTGCATAATGAACATTTGGATACCTAACCCTAAATTGTACCCCACATATTTAAAATTTTAAAAAATTTTAAAAAAGAAATATAACGCAAGCCACCTATGGAATTTTTAATTTTCTAGTAACATTGAAAAGGTAAAAAGAAACAGGTAAAATTAAGTTTTAATAACGTATTTCATTTAACCCAACATATTCAAAATATTATCATTTCAACATGTAATAAGTATTAAAAATTATTGAAATATTTTAGATTCTTTTTTTTTTTTTTAGTGCTATGTTTTCTAAGGCCAGTGTGCATGCTCTACTTTAGCACATCCCAGTTTGGGTAAGTTACATTTCAAATGCTCAGTAGCAGCCACATGTGGCCAGTGGCTGCCACATTGGACATCACAAGTCTAGAAAATGAGGAACACTAAGGGTCCGTGGAGATTGGGAGCCACGAATTGACATGAGATTGGCATGGCTGAGTTTTTTTTTTTTTTCTTTCTTCAGCCACATTCAGAGCCTCATGGGCAGATGTGGAGTAGGCAGAGGGTTGGACTTGACCAGGAATAGAGTTTTGCAAGCAGCATTCAACCAAAGGAAAAAAAGAAAAGGGAATTCATAGCGCATACAACCAAGTGATTATACAGACTGGCCATACAATGTAAACCACAGAAGTTAGAATGGGGTGTAAGTGGGATGTGAGGAGGTGGTAGGGGCAGCGGATGTTCTAGTGGGGTCAGAGAAGTCTAAGAAGTGCAGATGATATGCAACATACAAAAATGTCTAGATAATCCCTGCCCTCAACAAGCTGATCCTGAGGGCAGATTTACCAATAGCCATGCTATTAAGACGGCATGTGATAAATGCCAGAGAAGTAGCATGAAATGTGTTCTATGTGAGTGACAAAGAAGAAGAATTCACCTCTAATTAAGATGACCTATGAAGGTTCATAGAGAAGGTGGCAGGTAAATCAGGCCTTGAAGGATGAGCAGGATTTTAATCAATCTGTGGGAAACATGGTACAAAGTGAGGAAGAAGCACAAGCACAGACAGAAAAGCAAAAATGTTCAATATTGTGGGGGACTAAAGTAAAAAAAAACCACACCTTAATATTCATTGAGAGAGCCATTAATTACAACAGGGTAGACAGCCTATAAATAATGATGGGTCTTTAAAGAAAAGTACCGGGATAATTTCCCTGGAAGAAGAAAGATCGCATTATAAAAAAAGTCATCTTCCCTCCCAGAATACAATGATTCCCAGCAGTGGGAAAACTAAGTGCCAAAGATTATTCCCAAGAAATAAATTTCCTTTCTTTCTGGCCCACCTCACCCCTACACACACACGTGCACACATGCGTGTACACAGTCACACAGAGCATTCATCCTTCCTTTAGAATTCAGTCTCACATACTTCATTCTCTTCTGTGGAAATGGTCCCCACATCCAAAGAGAAGCGGCATATTTACCTTTCATTCTTAGATTCCGGAAGAAAACATTTGGAACGGACTAGGATCGGAGTAGGTGAGATTAAGGGGCTTTGATTGTTATTAACGTTTTTTTTTTAAAGTAGGATACGCCCACCACACAGACCCAGTTTCTAAATCTTTTCTAAAACAAGTTGCATATATACACTGTAATCTTTTTTTCTAAACCTTTGTTTCCATTAAAATGGAAAGAGAAAAACAGCATTTCACATTAGTTTGGTTCTCAACAGTCATCACCGAACAACAAGAAATTTAGTGTTTTCCTAAGTATGCGCAGACTGTTGTTGAAAAAAAAATTACCTTATTTTTTCCCAGCTCTAAAAGGTGGGGGAAACTTGCCAGGAGGTCCACACCCTTTTTTCACAAGAACTTCCTACTTCAATTGGAATATTCAGAAACAGTGAGCGCTAGATTTTTCCATGAGACTTTAATAATTATGTACTTTGCATTTACATATCATAGATCCTTGGTACTTCGTAACTCATAGCTAATTATCACTTTAAATTTACAAATGAGTATATGAAAGCACAATATTTAGAAGCGATTCTTCTCTCACCCAACAGTAAGCAATTAATGCCAGGATCAGAATTCCTAATGACTGATATATGTGGTCCTACAACTGAAGATCGTTCTCACAACACAAAATGAAGTATACAATAAGCAGAATATAGCAATTATCAAATATCCCATTTATTCAAGATAATTTTAAGAACCATGGAGTTTTATCATATAAATAACCATATTAAACCTTACAAACCTACATCAATATGAATATAGATTAGTTTGATCCTCCAATCAAAACTAATACTTAATATGAATTAATAAGTGTATATACATATCATCAAATCAGTTCCACAAAGTAAAATACGTTTCAATCAAAAAGTCAGCAAATAGGTCAACATATTTTATTTTTTATTTTTTTTAATTTTTTTGAGTTGGAGTCTCACTCTGTCACCCAGACTGGAGTGCAGTGGCCGCTCCCGGCCACCGCAGCCTCGACCTGCTGGGCTCCAGCGATCCTTCTGCCTCAACCTTCAGAGTAGCCGGAATTACAGGCACGCGCTACCATGCCCAGCTGATTTTTTTTATTTATTGTAGAGATGAGGTCTCGCCAAGTTGCCAGGCGGGTCTCGAACCCGCGGGCTCAGGCAATCCACTCACCTCAGCCTCCCAAAGGCGTGGGATTACAGGCTGAGCCACCGAGCCCAGCTAGGTCAACATATTTTAAAATGTGAACTATTGCTTTAAAAGTCTTTCACTAACATGCTATAATTTTGAAGGTTACAGTTGCCACTGGTCAGACTACTCCATGTGCCATCAAGTTTCTCCGTTTTGGAAAGAAAAACATCAGTTGTCTGCTGATTCAATTAGGAAGCGAAGATATCCAGTTCTCTTAACAGCCTAGCTATGGTTTTGATCCCGATGTCTTTAACACTCATATGTCTGGGAGATTCTGTAAGATCTGTCTCAAAGAAGCACAGGCTACCACATGGGCATCTGAAGGCAGATTGGCAAGTGACTGAATCAGCTTCTTGACTATTGTCTTCAAACACTGGTGGGCAGCATTCAAGTCTCTGTCAAACTGCTGTCCTTCCATCTGTAGAGCCAAGTGACTGCAGATGTTTCTGAACTCAACACTATCCTGAAAATGAACAGCAAACACAAACATTAGATGGATTACGGGGGACACTGGTTGTGCTCTGCTTACCCAGCTTCCACCCCCTTCTCTTCTGGTGGAGAGTATTTATCCAAAATAAGTACTCTCCTCTATTTCCAGCCTGTGCAATTTGACCAAAGCTGATCACAACTCCAGGGACCAGGTCAATCAGAGCCTATCACCCCATGGCCACATGGACTAGTCACAGATGGACAGGCGATCTAAGCGAAGGCCAATAAGCTACAGTCCCAAGATGTCTGCTAGACAAGCTCTAAAGAGAATCTGCTATCCTCTGTAACTGAGAGACTGTTGGAAAACATCTTGCCATCCTAAGGACAGAGGCCAAAGGAGAATGAAGCCAACACAGAAGAAAGTAGAACCAGGAGATTAAAAAAGACAGTCTAATTATACTTTTCGAGCATGTGAATCTTACTGTACTTGAACCCTAGGATTTTTTGGCTGAGTCAGTAAATATCCCCTTTTTACTTCCAGTTGGAGTTGAGTTGCTGTTACTTGTTTCTAAAAAAAATCTGTGACAAATACTCAAACAGTCTGTTTCTATTATTCCATAACCACTGTGTTCAGTATTCTGATACAGAATTTGTTATTTATTGGACATAGTCTCAAGAAATTCCCAATTCAAATTTAGAAAGAATAGTTCCCAAATAGTTTAAAAGAATGAAACAATTCAACAGCTTTTTAATCCCCAAATGTTTCACATTCTAAAATCCATTGTAAATAAAAGGCATATTGGAACTATTCTGCATGAGAGATAATGTTGAATACATGATCTCTTTTTTTTTTTTTTTAGTTGGAGTCTCACTCAGTCGCCCAGACTGGAGTGCAGTGGCCGCTCCCGGCCACCGCAGCCTCGACCTGCTGGGCTCCGGCATTCCTTCCGCCTCAGCTTCCAAGTAGCTGGAACTACAGGCACGCGCTACCACGCCTGGCTAGTTTTTGATTTATTGTAGAGATGAGTTCTCGCCAAGTTGCCCAGGCGGGTCTCAAACCCGCAGGCTCAGGAAATTCACTCTCCTCGGCCTGCCAAAGCATGAGATTACAGGCTGAGTCACTGAGCCTGGCGACATGATCTCTTTTTTAATACGGGGAATGACTTTCCCGGACTTCCAGTTCTGGCAACTCAGCACATTTACAATTTCTCCCAAATCTTTGCTACCGAATTGCTAGAATTCTAAATAAAATAGAGCAAACATTCTCTCTTAGCTTGCAAGAAAGTAAGGGAAATCCCTAAAAGGCCAAAAATATAGAAAAACAGATAATTTTAGCTGCCTACCAGTACCATCAAGAAAATTAGTCTCTCTTGATCTGGATTTGGGGCAGAGGGTAAAGTTGCCCCTGAGACTGTGTAACTATGGACCTGTATTACATAGTTGTTGAGTTTGGAGTTGCACTCTATACCATATACACATTTTTGGAAACACCCATGTTAAAAAATTAACTTAAAAATCAGAACTGTGCTGAAATAGCCATGAACACATGGCGAAAGCAAACAAAAACCTATTCCAGGGAAGAATGTCTACAACCCATGTCCAACAAGGATATTCCCATAAAGCCTATGTTGAAGACAAACTCAAAATATGAAATTTTAAATACCATGATATAGCAGATGTAATGTGGAACAGGTTTAAACTATAAGAATTTCAAATAGAGACTACAAAATACACTTAAAATGCTTAAAGTTATAAAATAATAAATTTTTAAAAAGTGTTTTAAGGAAAAACAGGCTTGAAAAAGGACCAAATCCACTTCTAGAAATGACAATTATAGTAAAAATTTAAAACTCAATGGACAGCTTAAACACTTGATTAAATATATCTAAAGTGAGGATTAGTGCTATAAACTGAATGATAAATGTGAGAAAACTACCCCAGAATGCAATATTGAAAGCTGAATACATGGAGAATATGAATGAGAGGTTAAGTAGCATGGATGACAGAATGAGAAAGTTCAACAAATACATTTATTTTCAGAAGAGATGAGAGAGAATGAGAGTGAGGCAATATTCAGATAGAATAATGAATGAGAATTATCCAGAGTTGATCCAAAACATTAATATTTAGATTAAGAAAGTAAAATGAGCCGGGCTCGGTGGCTCAGCCTGTAATCCTGTGCCTTTGGGAGGCTGAGGTGAGTGGATTGCCTGAGCCCGCAGGTTCGAGACCCGCCTGGGCAAGCGAGACCTCATCTCTACAATAAATCAAAAATTAGCCGGGTGTGGTAGCGCACGCCTGTAGTTCCAGCTACTTGGAAGGCTGAGGCGGAAGGATCGCCTGAGCCCAGCAGGTCGAGGCTGCGGTGGCCGGGAGCGGCCGCTGCACTCCAGTCTGGGCGACAGAGTGAGACTCCA
>CAUYQG010099344.1:0-13130 GCA_963574415.1 Tarsius wallacei
CCTTCCACCTCAGCCTTCCAAGTAGCTGGAACTACAGGTGCGCGCTACCACGCCCGGCTAATTTTTTTGATTTATTGTAGAGATGAGGTCTCGCCAAGTTTCCCAGGCGGGTCTTGAACCCGTTGGCTCAGGCAATCCACTCACCTCGGCCTCCTAAAGCACTGGGATTACAGGCTGAGCCACCGAGCCCGGCCTTTATTTTGTTTTAATTGACATAATAACTCTATGTATTTAAGGGGTACAGTGTGTTGTTTTGATATGTACATACATTGCATAATGATGAAATCATGGTAGTTAGCACATCCATCACCCTCAAATCTTTATCATTTTGTTGTGGTGATAACATTCAAGATTCTCTTTTCTAGCTATCTTGACAAATACAATACATTGTTATTAGCTACAGTCACCATACTATATAATGGAATACCAGAACTTATTCCTCTTACCTAATTGTGACTCATACCCATTAACCAACATCCTCCCATCCTTGTTATCTGATAACCACTATTCTACTCTCTACTACTGTGAGATTAACTTTTTTAGATTCTACATATGAGTGAGATCAAATGGTATTTGATCTCTTGGCTTATTTCACTTAGCATAATTTCCTCTAAGTTCATCCATATTGTTGGAAATGACAGAGTTTCTTCTTTTTTGAACAGTACTCTATTGTGTACATAAACTATATTTTAAAAATATCTATTTATCCATTGATGGATATTTAGCTTAATTATATATCTTGGTTATTATGAATAGTGCTGCTATAAACATGGAAATTCATACATCACTTTTACATACTAATTTCATTTCCTTTGGCTGTATATCAAGTAGTGAGATTATTGGATCATATAGTGGTTCTATTTTAAGTTGTGGGGCTCTTCCATACTGTTATCCATAATGGCTATACTAATTTAGTATAGATTGTTTAGATTCCCACCAACAGTGTATAAGAGTTCTTTCTCCACACCCTTGCCAGCAGGTGTTTTTTTTATAATAGCCATTCGAATTGGGGTGAGTTGATATTTTACTGTGGTTTTGATTTGTGTTTCCTTGATTAATGATGTTGAAAATTTTTAATATACTTTTTGGCAATTTGTATGTCTTCTTTTGAGAAATGTTTATTTAGATTTTTTTCCCATTTTAAACATTGTATTGTTATATTTACTATTGAGTTGAGTTCCTTATATATTCTGTATATTGACACCTTGTCAGATGCATACTTTGTAAATATTTCCTCCCATTCAGTAGGTTGTTTCTTCACTCTGTAGGTTTTTTTCTCTTTGTTGTGTAGAAGTTTGAGAATGATGTGATCCAGTTTGTCTAGTTTTGCTTTTGTTGTCTGTGCTTTTGAGGTCATATTAAGACAAAATAATCCTTGCTTAGACCAATGTTATGAAATGTTCCCCTATGTTTTCTTTCAGTAGTTTCATAGTTTTGGGTTTTACATTTAAATATTTAAGTCATTTAGAGTTACTTTTTACAAGTGGTGAGAGATGGAGTTTAATTTCATTTTTATGCATGTAGATATCTAGTTTTCTGGCACCATTTATTAAAGAAACTTTTCGTTCCTCATTGTGTTTTCTTGGTAACTTTGTTGAAAATTATGAACATTTGTATTCTTAACCCTGAATTGTACCCACATCTTTAAAATAAAAAAATAAAATAAAAATTAGTCGGCTATAAGTGCATGGGTTTATTTTTGGGTTTTCTCTTCAGTTCCTTAGTCTGTTTTATGCTAGTTCTATGTTGTTTTTATTACTATTTTTGCAGTATATTTTAAATTGAGGTAGTGCAATACCTTCAGCTTGTTCTTTTTGCTCAAGGTTGTTTTGACCTTTGCGAATCATTCGTGGTCCCATACACATTTTGGGTTATTATTTCTGTGAAAAAATGTTACTGGCATTTTGATAGGGATTTCATTGAATGTGTAGATTTCTTTGGCTAGTATTAAATTTTATTGTTACAATTTAACAATATTAATTATGCCAATGCATGAACATGGAATATCGTTTTATTTATTAGTGTCCTCTTTAATTTTTTAAAATAGTTTTTTAATGTAAAGCTTCATTAAATTTATTCTTAGGTATTTTAATTATTTTTGGTAGTTATTGAAAATGAGATTGCTTCCTTGATTTCTTTATCATATAGTTTGCTATTGGTGTGTAGAATCACTACTCTGTTGATTTTTGTATTCTGCAACTTTACTGAAATTATCAGTTCTAACAGTTTTTTGGTGGAATCTGTATAGTTTTCTGTATATATAAGATCATGTTATCTGCAAACAGGGACAATTTGACTTCCTCTTTTCCAATTTGAATGCCTTTTATTTCTTTCTGTCGCCTAATTGCTCTGGATGACTTGTGGTACCAAAAAAAGTGGTGAGAGTAAACATTCTTACCTTATATCACTTTTCTCTGTTCAGTATGATGTTAACTGTGGGTTTGTCATATATGGACTTTATCATCTTGAAATGTGTTTTCTATACCTAATTTGTTTAGGGTGTTTATCATAAATGGATGTTAAATGTTAAATGCTTTTTCTGCATCTATTGAAATGATCATATAGATTTTTGTCCTTAATTCTGTTAATGTGATATACCACATTTATTAATTTGCATATATTTAACCATTTTTGCATCCCTGAGATGAATTCCAGTTGATCATGGTGAATGATCTTTTTGATGTACTGTTGAATTTCAGTTTTAAGTATTTTGTTGAGGATTTTTGCATCTATGTTTATCAGGGGTACTGGCCTGTAGTGTTTTGTTCTTGTGTCCTTGTCTGGTTTCAGTCTCAGGATAATTCCAGCTTCATAGAATGAATTTGGAAGAATTCTCTTCAATTCCATTTTTTGGGGACAGAAAGGAACTGGTATTAGTTCTTTAAATGTTTGGTAGAATCCAGTAGCAAAGCCATCAGGTTCTAGGCTTTTCTTTGATAGAAGACTTTTTAGTACTGATTCACCCTCACTATTTTTATTGCTCTGTTCAGCTTTTCTATTTCTTCATAATTTGATCCTGGTACACAGATATTTATCTTTTTTTTCTCTTCTAATCTTCCAATTTGTTAATGCAGAGTTATTCATAATAATCTCCAATGGTCCTTTGTATTTCTTTTTTTTTTTACTTTTATTTTTTTGAGTTGGAGTCTCACTCCGTTGCCCAGGCTGGAGTACAGTGACATGCTTACAGCCACCCCAGCATCGACCTGGTGAATTCAGAGGATCCTTCCGCCTCAGCCTTCCAAGTAGCGGAACTACAGGTGCGTGCTACCATGCCCGGCTAATTTTTTAATTCATTGTAGAGATGAGGTCTCCCGTGTTGTGCAGGCTGGTTTTTAACCTGTGGACTTAGGCAATCCTCTCGACTCAGCCTTCCAAAGTGCTGGGACTACAGGCTTGAGCCACTATGCCCGGCTGATCGTTTGTATTTCTATGCCAGTCATGATGTCTGATTTTTCATTTCTGATTTTATTTTTTTGAATCATTTTTCTTTTTAAATCAGTCTAGCTAAAGTTTTGTCAATTTTGTTTATATTTTCAAAACACAACTTTTCCTTTTGTTGCTATTTTATATTTTTAGACCTATTCTGTTTATTTCTTTTTTGCTCTTTATTATTATTATTTTCTTCTACTAATTTTAGGTTTAGTTTGTTTTTGTTTTCTAGTTCCTTGAGGTGCAATATTAGGTTTATTTTTATTGCCTTAACAAATTATTGTAGTTATTATTATTTTAATAGATTAGTCTTTATGTTAAAGATATAAATGATTTATATACAATGATTACAGTGTTAGAATAACAATCATGTTATTGTCTTTTTATTTTGATTTGAAGAAACTTCTTTAGCATTTCTTGTAGGACAGGTATGGTAATGATGAATTCTTTCTGCTTTTGTTTGCCTGGGGAAATCTTTAGCTCTCCTTTATTTTTAAAGAATAGTCTTGCTGGGAACAATTTTCTTGGTTGACAGTTTTTTTCCTTCAGCAGTCTGAATATATCATCTCACTCCCTTCTGGTCTGTAATGTTTCTGCTGAGAAGTCTGATGCTAGGTTTATTGCATCTTCCTTACATGTTATTTGCTTCTCTTCTTTCCCTCACTGTTTTCAGGATCCTCTCTTTGTTTTGAGATTTTGATTATAATATATTTGGGGGTATTCTTATTTGCATTCATTCTGATTGGTAAACTTTGACCCTCCTGTACCTGGATATCTATATCTTTCTCTGGGTTTAAAGAATTTTTTTGAATTAGCATTTTACCCTCTTGTTTTTCTCAACTTCTTCTTTCCATATTTGATCTGTTGATGTTGTTGCGCTATATATCCCATAAATTTTCTTTATTTATTTTCATTCTTTTTTCTTCTCTGACTCTGTATTTCTAAACAGTCTTTGAGTTCACTATTTTTTTCTTCAGTTATTAATTCTGCTGTTAATGCTCTCTATCATATTTTTCGTTTTATTTATTGTATATTTCAGCTCCAGAATTTGTCTTTTTTTTACTATTATTTCAATCTCTTTGTTAAATTTATCTGACAAATTTATGAATTTTTTAATGTTTTATTGAAGTTGATTAAGTTTCTTAAAACAGCTGGTTCTTTGTCTGAGAGATCACATATCTCCATCATTTTAGGATAAGTCTTTGGTACTTCATTTTGTTCATTTGATGAGGTCATGTTCCCCAAATATTCTTGATGCTAATAGATTTTGATTCCAGTCTTCACAGTTTGGCTTTGTTTATGCTTGTCCTTATTCAGAGGATCTTCCAGAGATTCTAAGCAGACTGACTGTTGTGTTCTCTCAGTCTCTGATTACTGTAGCTATCTTAGCACTAGAAAATGCTCTAAGCTCAGGCTTGTTGTGAATCTTGTGAGGGCTCCAAGGTTGATATGGCTCTCCAACATGGATATACCTAGAAAATACTAAAAAAGTATGGAGCTGAGCCTAGAAAACAGCCCTAGTAACCTAGACACATATGCCTCCTGAGGCAGGATAGCTAGCACAGATTAGACATAGATAAATTTCCTGTAGGCAGATTTTAGGAAGAGTCCAGAATTTTTAAAATTATATTTTACTGCAGGCCAGACTGGCAGCCTACCCCACCTCCTCTGCAAATTAAAGGAAAGAAAACCTCACCAGATGTAAGAACAGGACAGCCTAACTTTTCAACTCATGGCTTAGAAAAATAATCACTAGGAAACTTTCAGGTTCCCTGTCAAGGCAGAAGGCACAATACCACTCCTTAACTAACCAAAGCCATAGAAATGAAAATAAAACCACCTTTTAGCTCATAAACTTGTGAATTGGAAATGTCTGTCAGGTCTCCTGCAAAAGACAATGTGGTCAGGAAAAAACCAGCCCGCTCCTCTCTTTCCATCAGAAGCAGAGAGATGTCAATCTCCAGAGTGGTATTTACCTGTATCCCACCCTCTTAAGCATATTAATCGTTGTGAATGTATATCAGGTCTATTGAAAAAGCAAAAGACTCGGTTTCTCTCCCGTGCCAGCTCTGGCATATCTCTGTGTCTTTCCCTTCTTATTTCTCTAATAAATTTTGTTTTAAAACTTTGCTGGCTACTCTGAAAAATTATTTCAGGGTTGAGTCAAAGAACCTGTGGATTTGTGCTGCACCCCATCTAGCATCACCTCCCAATATGCTCCAGCATCAGTGGAATAGATTCCTGACTGCAGTGGGAGGGAATGGAGCTGAAACTGAGCCTCCCCAAGAACTGCTGTGGGATGAAGGGTGACAAAAACCCATCTTATTGACTCACATGAGTGCATGTGTGTCCCAGCAGTTCCCTGCACAAAGTGGCCAGCTCCTCCACTACAACAGGAGGAGCCAAAGCTAAGACTGAGATCCCTCAAGATCTGCTGTTGGATGGAGGCTGTAGAGTGCAGTCTCACTGCCTCAGAAGGGTACACGTCTCCCAAAAGGTTCTTTTAGAGATGATATAGTTATTTAACTACCATGGTAGAGGCCAGAGCTAAGATTGGGCCTCTTTAGGATCTGCTGTGAGATAGTGGTGGAGAGCCAGTCTTGTTGGCTCAAATGGGTATGAATTTCTCAGAATGTTTCTGCACAGATGGGATAGCTTCCTGACAGTAGCAAAAGAGCTGAAGCTGAGACGGAGTCATCTCAAAATTTGTATGGGTCAGAGTTTGGCCAGTGTGTTGTGAAGCCTCAGACAACCAAGTTGTAACATATGGCATGTCTCCCTCTGGGTTCATGTATGGGCAATTCTGAACTGGGACCTCAGCTGAGGAGTCTGGAACCAAGTCTGAGGGAAACTTTCGGTTCACTGCTGAGACTGATGTCAGACAGCAAGATGAAACTCTGCCAAGGTTCTAGTGTGGGTGATTCTTTCTACATCCCTTGGCAGATGATTTTGGTTGTACGTTCAAGGGCATAAAAGGCTATATCAATCCCTTGGAGAATGGGGCTTCTTTGGGACTTTAATCCAAGAGCACAATTAACAGATCAGCCACCTGGGTGCTGGTCTGCACTCTCAGGATGACCCTCCTAGGTCTTGTGTGTTCCACCAAACTTTTACAACCTCCTGCCTAAATCCTGATGCTCCTGCAGAGAGACTTTTGTTTGTGGGTGGGGACAGAATTGTCTGGGGACATGAGCAGGTTATCTCCTATTCTGCTATCTCGCTGATGTCACTTCTAATTTTCTTTTCTTTAATGTCTTGCTCTGGTTTTCTTATCAGAGTACATAAGCTGATAATTGTTTTATTCTCTTTTAGTTTCTAAAAGAGTTTGTGAAAAGTCAGTATACTACTTTAAATGTTTGTAAGAATTAACCAGTGAATCCATCTACACCAAGACTTATCTTGAGGAAAGATTTATATTACAAACTCAATTTCTTTCATAGGTGTAAAGTTGTTCAGAATTTCTGTTTTCTGTTTGTCAGTTGTGATAATTTGTGTCTTTTAAGAAATCTATTTATGAGAGTTCCGGTAAGATGATGACGGCCTAGGTGGGACTGCGAGATTCTCCAAAAGTGAGTTCCCAAAAAGACTCTTATTTTCCTTCCCCCACTCCCCTGCCCACCGCCAGCCACACCAGTCTGAGGCCTGGAGACCCTTGGTCCCACGCAAGGCTGGCTATTGCAACCCCTTGGCTGCTGCTGCTCCACCATAGGCAGCCCTGGGCCCTGGCCATGTGGAGATCCCAGCTCCCTCCCTGGCTACAATGTCTCACCTTGCCCCAAGCCACTGGCCACCACCTGTGGAGGCCCTTGGATACCGCCTTGTAGAGATCTGTGTTCCATTGCTGGCTACACTGATCTACCCAGATCTCAGCCATTGTCAGCTCCCTCCCTGACTGTGTTTCCAGACCAAGGGCCCGGTGCTCACTCCTCAGAGTTCCAGCTCCCTGCCCTGGGTTCTGGGCCCCCACCCAACCCTATTTCATGTCACCATCACCCAGGGACGCTCTAGGCACCCACCCCTCAGAGATACCAGCTCCATTCCTGGCTGAAGTGCCCTGTGTGGGGCCCAAAGCCACTGTCACTGCTCACCACCTGCCCTTTGGAGCGCCGATCCCCGTGCTGGCTGAGGCACCCAGTGTGGGACCCAATGGTAGTGTAAGGGAACAGTATATCTTAAGGAGGTGCTGATCAGCTGCTCTCATCTCTCAGCTCCAGAAGAGGGAATTCCCAGCTCCATCCTCCACCCCAGCTCCATACTCCATCCAGTGCCCAGCTATGTCGCTGATCCCCGGTGCCTGACACACCACCACAGTCCATCATAGTGGATCGCCCATGGACCCAGACAAATGGAGAGAAAGGATGGGTGGAGAGAAAGGATCCACAAAAAAGGAAGTGCCCATCTTGGCCATTTTCCAGGCAAAGATTTGCATTGCTTGGTCCAGCTTCCCCTAACCCCCTGCCCCCAGACTCCAAGCTGTTGCATAAGTGACACGACAAACTGCTGCCCCAGGTGCTCCCTTACCATTGAAGTAGGAGAGAGATCTAACAAGGGAATGGAAGGGGCTGCAGATGGAGCCCAGGGATCTGATCTCTGTGAATGGCAGATCAACTACTCAGGGCTGGATTGTGGTCCAGGGGAAATATCCTGAGAGCACAAACTTCAGAGGGACCTGACAAGTGCTGAGTTCCAGGTGCCCCACCCCCTACCTTGATCCAACCGTGGGATAAAGGTGTGGCCTGAAAAAGACGAGGAAGAACTCCAAAGAGATCAGTGGTGAGTCCAGGCTGACACAAACCCCATCCTCCCCAGCAATCCTCTGAACGTCAGACCCACATAGTTGGGCCACGACTGAGAGAGACAAACCCAGACGGAGCCTGGACATCAGTCGCAATAGGAGAATCCCATTCCAGGATAGGCCTGGCTGGCGCAACCTCCTGAGAGTATTTACCTGGGGAAGAGACTATCCTGTACATCCCCACTAGAGATCTGCCTGACCATAGGAGAGTAGGAGGGTAGGACTGCAGCCCCACCCACCTCACTGCCTCTCCTCCTTCCCTGCTTCCTTCCTGAGGACAGAATGAAAGAGGTGGCTCTGCAGGAGAGATCTGAATAGAGGAACAACTACAGAGCCTACCACAAGAGGACAGGTTTCTTTTTGTCTCTGTTTTTGTTTTGTTCTGTTTTGTTTTTTAAATTTTTAATTATTTTTTAATTTCAAAAATTTTCTGTTAGTTCATCTATTTTTAAAATATTTTTCATTTGTGCATGAATGTGTATGTGAGGCTTTGATCTGCATTCCCTCCCAAAACGTTTTTTTTTCTTTCTGATTTTGTCATTCTCTGTTTATGTGTGTATGTGAATGAATGTTCATCTTTTGATTTTGTTGTTGGTTTTTGCTCTTTTTTTCTTCTGGGGTTTTTTTTATATTCTTTTTTTAATAATTTATGGGGTGTGTCAATTTATGTGTGAGGGTTCCACCTGAATCCCTCTTTTTTTTCTCTTTTTTTTCTTTTTTCTTATTCTCCCCCCTTTGGTTTTTTTGTCTTTCTTCTCTATTCACTTCGTACTAGGCATGTGTGTGTGTGTTTAGTTTTTGGGGGGTTTTTGTTGTTGTGGTTTGTGTTATTTTGCCTTGTTGTGATTCCAGATTGTTTTGTAGTGTGTGTTGGTTTTTGCTTTGCATTATCATATAGAGTGGTGGTGGGCAGTGGATCTCGGGGAACACATACCACAATAGGTGAACATCTAAATTTGCAAGTAGCATGTGATTCCTAGTGCTCCATCCCCCACTTTACTCAGATATCAAAAACTCAAGAGACAACAAAGCTTCCCATCCACCATCCTATTTCAAAATAGAACAAATCCAGAACCTGGATTAGGGAAGAATGGAGGACTGAGCAAACTTCAGAAGGGAAAGCCTCTCCCACTGACACTGAATAACAGAACTAAAGAAAAAAGAGATCTGTCACAAATGAGCAAAAGTCAAGGAAGACCTCAGGAAATTCCAAGTCTACAAAAGACAAAACTCCTGAAAAATCAGACTTTAGGGCCCAATCAATGGAAGGCACAAACGACTGGCCCCAGACTACAACAGGGATTAGGGAATGGTTGGAAAGAGTGAATAAGACTCAAGAAAGACATGATGAAACACTGAAAGAACTTGTAACAAAGATTTTGGCAATAAAAATTTTCATCCAGGAAATAAAACAAGATGACAAGCATGAAAAGCAGAATTAATCTAGCTGAAGACAGAATCTCAGAACTTGAAGGCCAAAACATGGAATTAACTCGATATGTAAAAAACATAGAAAGACAACTCAAAAAGAAAGAACAAAGCCTACAAGAGATATGTGATTATATCAAGAGGCCTAACCTACACCTGATTGGTATCCCAGAAGAAGAAAGGGAAAATGAGAACAACTTGGAACAAGTATTCCAGGAGGTAATCCTGGAATTCCCCATCTCATCAGAGATGTGACCAGCCAAGAACAAGAGATACAGAAAACCCCCATAAGACATCAAATGAGAAGACCAACCCCTAGACACATAGTAATTCGCCTACACAAAGTAGGCACAAAAGAAAAAATGCTAAAGGCAGCAAGAGAGAAAGTTCAGACTACCTACCGGGGAAAACCTATTGGAATAGCAGCAGACCTATTGGCAGAAAAACTACAAGCAAGAAGGGTCTGGGCCCCTATATTCCATGTCCTCAAAGGAAAACAATTTCAACCAAGAATTTCCTATCCAGCCAAGCTCAACTTCATCAGTGATGGAGCATTAAGATCCTTCCCAGATATCCAATCCCTAGGAGATCATGCAGATTCCTGACCAACTCTACAGGAGACACTTAAGAAGATATTAAGCAAAGAAGAAAAAAAGAATGCGCACACACTTCCCAAGAGAAAAATAGAGCACAGAATCAACAGAAAATACAGCAAAACAAGAAACTTGAAAACACACACATACATTAAACACAAAGCCAAAAGAAAACAAGCAAAGAAAAAACTTTATAAGAACCTCATGACAGGGATAAGCAATCACATTTCAGACTAAATACATGACTGAAAAGACACAGAATGTTGGACTAGATAAGAAACCATGACTCCATTATTTGTTAAGTCCAGGAGACTCATCTCACTACAAGGGATGCACACAGACTCAAAGTTAAAGGATGGAAAACGAGTTTCCAGGAAAAATGGATCACAAAAAAGGCAAGAGTTGCAATCTTAATATCAGACAAAACAACCTTTAAGCTATCAAAAATTTAAAAAGATGCAAAAGACACTACATAATGATAAAAGGTTCAATCCACCAACAAGAAATATCCATCCTAAACATATATGCACCCAACACAGGAGCACCAGCATTTAAAAAGCAACTACTAAATAAATTTAAAAAGATATTGGCTATAACACTATTATAGCAGGGGATTTGAAAAACCCACTGACAGCCCTAGATAGATCATCAAGGAGAGTCAGAACCTAAAGTTGACACTTGACCAAATGAACTTACTAGATACCCGCAGATTATTCCACCCAACCACCACATAATATACATTCTACTCATCACCACATGGAACATACTTCAAGATTGATCACATCCTTGACCATAAATCAAACATAAAGAAGTTCCATAAGGTTTAAATCTTGCCATGCACATTCTCAGACCACAGTGGAATAAAAATAAATTTCAAAAGCAACAACATTTCCCCAAATCCCACAAAGATATGGACACTAAATGGCATGATGCTGAACAATGACTGTGTCAACACTGAAATCAGAGAAGAAATTGAAAGATTACTGGAAACAAATGAAAATGAAGAAACATCTTACCAAAATCTCTGGGATGCCATGAAATAAGTTCTAAGAAAAGAATTTATATCTCTATGAGCACACATCAAGAAAATGGAATGATCATGAGTGGAGAGCCTAATAAATTACCTAAGAGAACTGGAAAGAGAAGACCACCAAAACCCTAACTTTAACAGAAGAATTCAAATCACAAAAATAAGAGCCCAAATACCAGACATGGAAGGCAAAAATATCATAGAAAACATCAACAAAACAAAAACTGGTTCTTTCAAAGAATTAGCAAGATTGACAGGCCCCTAGCCAGAATGACCAAGAAAAAGAGAGAAAAAACCCAAACACCATCAGAAATATAAAAGTTCAAATCAAGCTGACCCCGAAGAAATACAAAGGATTATCAGAGATTACTATATACACCTATATGGAAACAAACTTGATAACCTAGATGAAATGGAGGACTTTCTGACATCACACAACCTCCCCAGGTTAAAACAAGAAGACATTGAGACACTAAATAGACCAATAACAACCCAGGAAGTTGACTCTGTCATAGGAAAACTACATACAAAAAAAGACCTGGACCGGATAGCTTTCCAGCAGAATTCTACAAAATGTACAAGAAGGAGCTGATACCAATCCTACTGAAAGTATTCCAGGCAAATGAGAAAGATGGAATTCTCCCCAAATCATTCTATGTTGCTAACATTACACTGATACCCAAATCGGGTAAAGATCCAACAAAGAAACAGAACTACAGGCCAATATCCCTTATGAACATAGATGCAAAAATACCCAACAAGATTCTAGCAAATCGGATCCAAAAACACATTTCAAAAATCATCCACCATGACCAAGTAGGTTTCATCCCCAGGATGCAGGGCTGGTTCAACTTTCACAAGACCATAAATGTATCTAAATACATCAATAGATGTAAAAACAAGAACCACATGATTATCTCCTTAGATGCAGGAAAAGCTTTTGATAAAATCCAGCATCCCTTCTTGATAAAACTCTCATACACCTAAGTATAGAAGGAACATATCTCAAAATAGTAAGTGCCATCTAGGACAAACCCACAGCTAACATATTGCTAAATGGACAAAAGCTAGAAACATTTCCCCTGAAAATTGGAACAAGACAAGGCTGCCCACTCTCATCTCTCTTGTTCAATATTGTGCTGGGAGTCCTAGCTCAGGCAATTAGACAAGAGAAGGAAATCAGGCATATCTAAATAGGAAAGGAGGAAGTCAAGTTATCCCTCTTTGCTGATGATATGATCCTATACCTTGAAAATCCAAGAGAATCTGTCAGAAACCTGCTTGCACTGATAAAGGACTTTGACAAAGTCTCAGGGTACAAAATAAATGTGCAAAAGACAGTTGCATTTCTATACACCAACAACAAGCAGGCAGAGACCCAAATAAAAAGCATAATCCCATTCACAATAGCCACCAAAAGAAAAGAAAAGAAAAGAAAAGAAATACCTCGGCATCTTCCTAACCAGAGAAGTGAAAGACTTTTACAATGAGAATTACAAAACTCTGCTAAAAGAAATCCAAGAAGAAACAAACAAATGGAAAAGTATTCCATGCTCATGGATAGAAAGAATCAACATTATTAAGATGTCCATCCTACCAAAGTCAATCTACAGATTCAACTCAATACCCACTAAGTTACCAACATCATTCTTCTCAGACCTGGAAATGACAATACAGAAATTCATATGGAAACATGACCACAAATAGCCAAAACAATCCTCTGAGTTAGAAACTTGGAGCATGGTTGAGATCAGGGACTATGGAATTGGTGGGGCTGAGTCCTTCTAAGAGACCTGGTGTGATGTCACCAGGTGGAGGAGTGAGATGATGCAGGTACATCTTCAAAGCATCA
>CAUYQG010099345.1:0-15502 GCA_963574415.1 Tarsius wallacei
TCGACCTGCTGGGCTCCGGCGATCCTTCCGCCTCAGCCTTCCAAGTAGCTGGAACTGCAGGCGTGCACTACCACACCCGGCTAATTTTTTGATTTTATTGTAGAGATGAGGTCTTGCTTGCCCAGGCGGGTCTCGAACCCGTGGGCTCAGGCGATCCACTCACCTCAGCCTCCCAAGGCGCGGGATTACAGGCTGAGCCACCGAGCCCGGCCCACTGTAGCATTATTTATGAAGAAAACTAAGAAATGACCCAAATGACCATATAGGTGATAGGTTAAGTAAATTATTGCCATCTCTAGGAAAAAGTAGAATGTAATTGCAAAAAACCATTGTGGAAAATATTTACTCATATGACCACGTTCACAGTACATTGATAGGAAAAAAAAGCAGGCCATGATCAGTATGTCCAACTTGATACTACTTTTTCTAAAAAGAGCTTTACTAAAGTTTAATTTACGTGCTATAACATGATGGTGATACTTCTGTAAAAAATATATATGTGTGTGTATAAGCGATAGGAAGAACATTGTAGAGCCATGGATCAACATATGGATAGTGATTTTCTATGCATGGTTGGATGAATGATGGAACTTTTTTTTTCTCCTCAGTTCTTTCTGGTGTTCCAGGTTTTGGGCATTGAAGTTTTTGTGCCTGGAGAGTTGTTATACAAAAGGAAGTTTCCCTTTGAGCCTTTCTCTGCCTCTGGGTTATTATCTCTTGCCCTGTCATTTCTGAGAGAAGGCGTTTGCAGTTGCCTACGGTGGTGCCAGGCTAGCTTGTGTGTGGGCCCTGGACTCAACCGTCCACACAGTTGTGAAATAATTAAGGGCTCCCTGAACAACAGGTCTCTTATCAGCCTTAAAGCTCATTGTCCAGATACATTGGCTTTTCTTCAGAGTCTTACTAATCAACTGGGGACAAAAGAGACCCATTGAACCATCAGCTCTCAGCCCGAGATGGAAAGCACACGATGGTACAATGACCGTGGTTCAGTCTCCGGAGATGTTCTGCTGTGTTTTTGGACTCAGTCCAAGTTCCTAGGAGGAAAACACCCATCAAATGAGGCTGGCTCCAGAGCGAGCCCGGTCAACAGATGACATCACCGACTCTTCCTTCCCTGCTGGACTTTATTTGGAAGGGATGCAAGAATTGTGCAAGTTAGAATAAACAGAGCTCCGAATCCTCTATTCTGAAGCTTTCCGCCCACCTTCTCCCTGTGACACGCACACAGGCGCACACGCACAGAGGCACACATGCACACCCAGGTGCACACACATGCACGTGCTTTGTGTTTCTGAGTTTAGTTCAGTCCCACAGGTGATCTGTTCTTTGCCTCACGAGGGGAGACTGTGTCCCCGGAGCTTTTGTATACAGGGGTGGAGTGGTGACTTGTTCGCTACGAGCGTCTTGCGTTAGGGTTAGTTGTTATTATTTGAACTAAGTGATCTAGTCTTCTAGGATGTGTTGTCTGTCCATAACTGATGTCCTGAGATACAGCTGTGAACCTCTCATCGATTATTTCAATCCATATTTTTACAGATGATTATTGTAACCAGATCATAGGGCTTGTTTATATGCCAACGCCAGTAAGAATGTAAACGTGACCCTTTTCATTAATTTGCTTATTGATCTTTTCTGTTATTGACGGTGGCCTTTGGGCTTTGGGGGGGAGCATTTTAACATAGTTCTGCACATGATGTTTATAAGAACATGTGCAGGGCCTCAGCTGTATGGTCGGGCTCCCTTCCCAACAAGGAACCAACAGGAAGGAAAACTGAGTCGAACCCCCTCTTTGCATGTGGAAGCTTGTGGTGTGTCTTTTATTTTTTTGTGTGTGATGTTCCGCTTCTTATTTTTGGCAGGCCAGCTTCGAATCTGTGGTCTGGTAGCCCCGGGCAACCCAAAGCTGAGACAAACAGAGGAAGTGTCGTTACTCACATGTTTCTCTGGCCACCTCATCTGGCTGGACACAGCCAGCTGCTGGCCCTGGGCACGGGGGCACTCCTTGGGGCCCAGTCTGGCTGGGCAGGGTTTGGCCTGGCCCCCGTACGAAGCACCTTTGGGTTGTCCCCAAGCCCCCAGGGTCCCTGTCTCTCATCACTTCTCTGCACTCTTTCTGTAATTGGTTCATAGTCTGGAATTTATTTCTGGCAGACTTTGTGGTGAGAACTGGGAAGTCTCTGTTTCCTTAAAGCAGCCTGAAGGCCACCTCCCCACCCCCGCCCTGTCACACGCACACTCATGCGCGCACGCGTGCACACGGGAGACAGGGAACCAGGGCGTCCATCCCAGCCTGGGCGCTCTGCATCCCTGGGGGTTTTTGGAAGTACAAATAGTTTCACTCTTTCAAAGCCTGCTGGGGGCTTTGCTGACAGGGTGTCGTGTGGGGTCTGTAGGAACTTGTGGGACTGGGTTTCTTTGCTTCCGATTAGAATGACAGGAACTCTGTTAGTGTTAGTGAAGAATCATTTGTGTTATCTGCTCTGACTGGTAGTTTTACTACATTTGATTCCTAGTAAAGTGGGACGTGGATTTATCCATTCCCGATACATTCCATTTGGTAGGAAAATGGTTTCCATCAGGGTGTCCCGGCTCTGGGGGTGCCCGGGAGGTGAAAAGTCTGTGTTTATGTCTGTGGCCAGAGGGTTTCTCTGATTCTTCCGGCTCCAGCATTTTCTCTTATCTTATGATCAGTGCCTTCTTGCTGTGTGTGTGAACAGCACAGACTTGTTTTGCTCGTTTGGGTTGTATTCCGTTTTATGCAGAAGACTTATGCTAGATGAGTGACTCAAAGCTCCTTGCCTTTTTCGGGGCCCTGGGGCATCCGCCTTCCTTCTCTCAATAAACTCCTTTATCCAGTCTCTTCCCATGCCCTGTTATTCTTCATTGGAACCCTCTGCCTGAGCCTGCTGTGGAGGGGGGTGCCGCTTGTCACCCCACCAAGTGGCACTGGAAGGTGCTGGAACATTTGGAGATTATTAATTCTGTGCCAGGATTTGTGCCAAGCGGCTGTATGTCCTCAAGTCGATCCTGTTGATTTCAGTTGTCTATCATGCTTCTATAGACCCTGCTGTTGTAAGCCTTTTGTAAATACCATTTCCGAACAGCCCCATGGGTAAGTAATATTACGATGCCCATTTCACAGATTAGACGGCTGAGGTCCAGAGAAGATCAAGGATCCTGAAGGTACACAGCTAGTGGGTGGCAGACCTGGGGTGTAAACTCAGGCTGTTGGATGCTAGAGTTTGTGCTTTTAGCCCCTAGATAGTGACGTAGGCACTGTTGACATTCCTATTTTGTAGCCAGGGAAACTGAGGTACTAAAGAGTTGAGTGCCTTGCCCAGGATCAGTGGCAGGGCCAGGATTCAAGCCCAGACAGGTGAGCCCTGAGCCACCGCTGTAGATGCCTTGTGTCTTTTCGTCGTGTTCCCCTGTTTCCAGCAAGTTCAGAGCAGACAGGGCACTGGGCACTGCTCTCAATACGGTTTCTTCTGGCTCTTTAGCATTTCTTTCATGAGCGAGAGACTGTGTCAGCCCAGCTTTTCAGATGGGGAGTTGAGGCCCCATTGTCTGAGCTGGGCATTTGAGAGCCAGCAGGACCAAAGGCCTGTGAGGTCTCCCGAGAGCAGGTCGGCTGTGGGGCCAGAAGTGACTTCCCGGGCCTGCGGAATGCTTAGAGGAATTCCAGGATCGACAGCTCCCTGGAAGCCAAGTTTGTGTTTCTCCCACCGGAGGAGGGATATGAGATGCCTTAACCGTGGCTTCTTTTCAGGCGGCCCAGTTTTAGAATGCTTGTCTCGTTACAGGAAACAGAAATGTCGCCCCACACTCAGCCAGCGATTTCAACATCTCTTGGAGGCATTCTGCACGGACCTGTAGTTGGGAAGCTTTGCTTTGTGAGGAGTTTGGCTGGGATTTTCACCTCTGGCTCTCCTTGCCTTCTCCCCAGTCCCGATTTCGTCATCCGGCTTCGGGGATGGCATTTCCTATTCAGTGTCTGTGCGTGAACATAAACAGAGAGTGTGGGACAAAGCACAGCTTCTCCCTGTCCCCGGAATGTGGGACTCGGGGGCCTGGGCTTGGGGGCCTGGGTTGACTCCAGATCTGTTGGGATGCCAAACGAGGCAGCCTTGGCTGGAATCATCTTGGGGCCTGGGATAGGCGTGGAGGGTACCAGACCTAGGATGCTGGATGTAGCCATTTAATCATGTTCTTGGGACACTGTCAGTAACTTCCTCGCACAGCTGGTTGATCTGATCTCGCGTGTACGGCTCTGTCTCCTGGTTTCTTGTGGGAAGGGGGCCATTTTTCTCAGCTAGACATTCCGGTACAGTGAAAAGAGCTTTGTGTTTCATCCCCTTAAATAGCAAGCAAAGAAAATGGAAGTACTAGCGTTGCCTGAGGTGACATCCTGATGCGTTGCTGGCGGTGGAGTGAAGCGTGTTGGTTTTGGAATGCAATGTGGTCATCTGGATTAAGAACCATAGTCCAGCAAGTCATCTCAACTCCAGGACTCTCTCCGGGGAAAATTGTTCAAAATAAGGGGAAAGTTATTCGTGTGAATGTGTCCATGAGCACGTTATGTGTCGTAGAGGAGAACTGGAAGAAACTTATAGGTTTGTCCTTTGAGAAATGGAAGTAGAATGATAGAATCTACTATTATTCCAAATGGTAGTAGATTCCCCCAAGAAGAGCCTCATTAAACATTGAATTATGAAGACTATATTAAGTCAACATAGTACAAAGAAATAAAAAACCCCACTTTTAAAAGTGAGCATGCTGTGTGATTACACCCACATAAAATGTTTGCATGTCACAGATCTAGAAGATAACACAGAAAAAGATGAGTAGGAATGATCTGGATGGTGGGGTTATAGGTAATACATTTTCCTATTATAAAACATACTAAGGGAAATGGTACAGATTTGAGATTCAGACCTGAATTTAATTCTGGTGTTGCCACGTCCGATTATGTTACCTTTTAGCAACTCTTGAAAAAAAAAACAAAACCATTTTTGGGACTCAGATTCTTCTAAAATGATACACTGATTTCTGAGGGTCCCTACATCAACCCGATTCCAGCAACGATTAGTTTCTTCAAGTAGAATCTGCCAGACTTGTTTATATCCGAAAGTCAGACTCATGGGCAGTAGGTAGCGTCATCGTGCACACCCCGTTAAAAGTCCTCGAAGCACTTCTGTTGGGTAAGCATTGCTCCTACGGGTTTGTGCCCACAACTCACAACTTGGTGTAAAACCTTCCTCACAGACCATCCTCAGACTGGGCACAGCTCTCCTCCTTGGGTGGAGAGCAAACACGGAGTCCTTGTTTCCAAGCAGAGCTGTTCCTGGTGCAGTGGGGCCACGTGGGACCCAGTTGACTCTGGAGGGCCCGTTGTTGGGATGTTGGCCTGTGCTGCCTACATGTGGGCTCGTGGGCTCCCTCCTCCTCCCCACGCCTGCTTTCCATGAGTCAGGGAGGGAATTTCTGCTCATCATCTGGCTCTTAAAGGATTTACACGTTATGAATGACCCTTCACCACCCCACACAGATTTCATCAGCCTGGCCTTTGATCTTGGGTGCAAGAAACCCGTGCACCAGCTACACCAAGCCTCAGAGCAAAGGGTTTTTACGAGGTGCCGAAATGTTGATGAGCTCTTTATCTGATGCCCTAAATTGGCCTTGCTAAAGCACATCCAAGCACATCCATTCCCCCCCCCTTAAGTTCATTAGCTGCCCACTTAGTGAACTTGTTGAGTGTTTTCCATGACAGAAGAGGGTTTAGGAATGGAAAGTTGAGGGAACTGCTTTGTAGAAAAACCCAGAAGGTGGTGGTGGTTGTGTTCTCGAACAGGGCAGGCTGCCAGGCGCTCCTGATGTAGGGTTTGAGCCTCCTGAGTTACTGTCTACACAATAGCAGGTGAGTCACGGGGCCACCACGCTCTGCATCTGTGAGGCGAGGGTCATAAACCTGTCCTGCCTGTCCTGTTCAGGTAAGGTACCTGATGGCACTTTGCGAACTGCTAAAAGACCTGAACCTGGGTAGGGTTGATGTTATTGCTACCAAATAAGGACAAGCAAGGGTTTGAAATGATCAAGTGTCTTAACTGTCCCATTCCCATTTTTGCAACTTTCTGAAGGGGAGAGGTGGGCATGTTTTTCTCAAGTGGGGGCTGTGATTGTGTCTGTGTTCATCGTGAAAAGGAGATGAAAAGCCAAGGACAACGACTCCAAGATGGTCTTTAGAATCTGAAGTCGGAGTGCACTTGGAGTCCAGGCGTTCTCTCTCCCACCTCTCTGCCCTACCCTCGGTGTCCAGCTCTGACTCCTGGTGTCCCAGGGTCGTTTTCCAGAAACCCGGAAGGAATGGACATCCTCATCCCAAGGGCCCAGGCCACAGGAACGGAAGTCTGGTGGGCAGGGGTGTGGGCTGCAGGTGCAGGCAGTTCCAGGTGCCCCCTGGCAGCTTCGGGATGAGCAGGAGCTGTCAGCAATGAGGTCCACCCGCTTCAGCTGCTCTGCCTGGGACCTGCCTGAGGCTAAAAAGGCCCTGCCCGTCAAATTCATCAGCCAGTGAGTGCTGAGGCCAGGACTGCCCTTGAGGACGACTCAGCACCAAGGGATGGGGAGGAAGAGGATCCGGAGAGAGAGAGGAGGGTGGCAGGAGGAAGGAGAGTAGAAGGACAGGCAAGAGCAGGAGATGAGAGCCCATGCAGCCAGCCGGGGAGGGGTCTGTCGCGCCTCTGTGCAGAACCCCAGCTCAGGACCCTTCTGAGTTCACGTCAGATGTGTGAGTGGTGTCTGATGAAGTAGGGAAGAGCTCCCGGGGCACCAGCTTGGAACATGTGGACGGAGGAGGGGAGCTGGGGAAAATTCTTCCAAGACATACCAGGTGCACTTCGAAAAGTGCCATGGTGAAGCTGGGCAGGCGGGCGGGCGAGGAGGGGCAGGGCTGAGGCACGGCAGGGCAGCTCCAGGGCACCAGCAGGGTGGAGGCCAGTGTGCAATGGCCCGAGAGGGAATGGGAGGTGAGAACGCTGGGCGTCAGCAAACAATCAGCTCCCTTCAGGGCTCGAGGGGAGAAGAGAGGCAGGACTGGGGCGGCAGCCCGAGGACCTAGCAGAACCATTTCAGATGTGCACTCATGTTTTGTTTATGTTTTTTGAAGTCAGGGGCTCATTCTGCCACTCATGCAGTGGCACGATCGTGGCTCACCGCAGCCTCGACGTCCTGGGCTCAGGTGATCCTTCTGCCTCAGCCTCCAAGTAGCTGGGACTACGGGCGCGCACCACTACGCCCTGCTAATTAAAAAAAAAATTTTTTTGTGGAAATGAGGTCTTGCTGTTTTGCCTAGGCTGCTCTTGGGCTCAGGCAATCCTCTTGCCTCGGCCTCCCAGAATGTTAGGATTGCTGTGCTTGGCCCGTGTGCACCATTTAATGTGTTTTCCTCGTCCCCAACTGACTGTTGACTTATTAAGGACACAGTTTCAATCTTCTACCTCTCATCTATCATCAGGTCACTTCAGGAGGTTGTTTGCTTAATAAATACAATTTAGTCAATCTTGCCTTGGCCCCTGTCCTCACCAGATTCTGGCTTCATCGTTCCATGGGGCTTGCTGGGTGCTGAATGATGACTGGTTTATATGAAGAGGCCTGTTGAAAGGTGAAATTTTAAAGGTGAAATTGCATTAGAGAAAGTTTGGGGAAGAGAAAGAAGAGGATGACTCAGATGCCTCGGGGCTTGAGCAGTGAAGACCATTGTTTGCTGGCCTGCAGCTCCTAGGCTAAGGGCAGGGTTTCCTGTGTGTGTATTGGCTTGGGTCACTTGCTTTGGTTATAATATAGGAAGGGAGAAGACTGCATTTCTTTTTTTTTTTTTTGACTTGGAGTCTCACTCCGTCACCCAGGCTGGAGTGCAGTGGCACACTCCCGGCCACCGCAACCTCGACCTGCTGGGCTCCGGCGATCCTTCCGCCTCAGCCTTCCAAGTAGCTGGAAATACAGGCGCGCGCTACCATGCCCGGCTAATTTTTTCGATTTATTGTAGAGACGAGGTCTCGCCAAGTTGCCTGGGCGGGTCTCGAACCCCTGGGCTCAGGCAGTCCGCTCGCCTCAGCCTCCCAAAGTGCTGGGATGACCGGCTGAGCCACCGAGCCCAGCCATAGATTGCATTTCACGTCTCAATTAACCACCCCTCTTGCTCTCTTTGGAGCACCCGTCCCAGGGTCAGATTCCACCCCTGCCGGCCAACAGCACTGGCCAAGGCCTCATAATGGACCACCATCCTGAGTTCCATCAAGGGCCTTGTCTGGTGGAGGTACAGAGGGTCTGGATGTCATTCGGCGTCCCTTGGCCGGGCCCTCTGCCCGCTGCATTTCAAGTAACGTGAGTGGGCGACTTAATCTCACTGTCCCTCAGTTCATTCAGTTGAAAACTAGGCCAGCACTGGCTCCAACCTCAGGGGACTGTTATGAGCATTAAATGAGAGAATCCATGGAAGATTTTTAGAATAGCATTAGACACAGAGGAAGAATGAATACGTTTGCATTTTTACTGTTACTCTCATTTTTTAGTAAATGTGGGTTGCACATACGTTCCAGTAAGTCACTATTTGTTTGTTTTAAGTCAGGGTCTCACCCTGTTGCCCAGGCTGGAGTGTCGTGACACCATCACAGCTCACTACAGCCTCGACCTCCTGGACTCAGGCGATCCTCCTGCCTCAGCCTTTTGAGTAGCTGGGGCTGCAGGTGTGCACCACGACACCAGGCTAATTATTTTGATTTTTTTCATAGAGACTAGTTCTTGCTGTGTTACCCAGGCTGGTCTTGAACTCCTGGGCTTGAGTGATCCTACCACCTCAGCCTCCCAAATTGCTAGGATTACAGACGTGAGCCACCGCGCCCAGCCTATACAACTGTGGTTTACATGTGGGAGTTCTTACAAAAGACCTGAACTTTGCCTTTCTGCTGGTGTTTATGGACACATCTGTGTGACAGTCACTCCTCAAGCATTTTCTGTACTTACTCATTCACACCTCTCCAGACCCCTGAGAGTTAAGTGTCTGCCCCATTTTGCAGTTAAGGAGCTTGAAGCTCAGAGTTTGAATTTCTTGCCCACAATTGCTGGATGACGAGTGACAGAACTGTCCCGGGGCTCAGGCATCTGGTCCCGGTTTTTTCTTTTTTTTCTTTTTTCTTTTGAGTTGGAGTCTCACTCCGTCACCCAGACTGGAGTGCAGTGGCACACTCCCGGCCACCACAGCCTCGACCTGCTGGGCTCCGGCGATCCTTCCACCTCAGCCTTCCAAGTAGCCGGAACTACAGGTGCACACCACCACGCCCAGCTAATTTTTGATTTATTGTAGAGATGAGGTCTCGCCAAGTTGCTCGGGCTGGTCTCGAACCCGTGGACTCAGGCAATCCACTCGCCTTGGCCTCCCAAAGTGCTGGGATGACAGGGTGAGCCACCGAGCCCGACCTGGACCTGGTTTTTTCACTGCTGTCTCTTCTTGGGATACCTCTTAAATCCTCAGGGGCAAGTGCTTTCTCTTTCCTTTCTGCCTTTTTTTTTTTTTTTTTTTTTTTTAACCCAGAACAAAACCATGTTATCCTAACTGGCAGGCGGGGCTCACAAAGGCTCTTATCTCTCCACTGACAAAAGCCATTCCCTGCCCGCTTGATGAGGTCACCCAGCATTTTGCAGGGGAGATCCAGCTTGGGAAAGCCACGTAGATAATCCACCGGGAGTGTGTGCCGTCGGCTCCCCGATGGTTTGCTTTTAATTCGAGCCAATTCATTTGTCTCCAATGAAAAAGGGAGAGGCCGATGCCCACACAGTTAAAAGTAGGGAACGAGGCTGGAGAGTGAGGCCTTGGCTATTTGGAGTTAGAGCCTGGAGATGGACAGTTTCGATAGAGTAAATAGCCCCAGGGAACAAGGGGAGGTGTCTGCCCTGCGAGCAGTGGAAGTTTCAAGATCTCACTCTGTGCCACTGTGTCTGAACCATTGGAGGGCCTGCCCCCCACCCCAGCTGGGACCGAGGGCCCCCTGGCCTCTTCTTCCTTCTGCTTTCCTTGCGTAGCCCCCAGCAGACTTATGGAGTGTGGTTTCTGCTCTGCCGTTTCAATTCCGGAACGGTCCCGTGGTGATGACTTTTCTGGCATCCCTGTGTATTTTAATATCAAAGGGCCGCTTGAAAAGGAATCAGAAATACCGCTGTCGTCCAACCCTTTAAAAACTTGGAGTGTTGGATTGTACCAGTGTCGCCTTAGATGTTTTCGTGGGGAAGCTGGGCAAAGGGTAGGGGGCTTTCTCTGTATCATTTCTTACAGCTGCATGTGAGTCTACAGTGATCTTTTTGCAATTATTATTATTATTATTATTATTATTATTATTATTATTATTTTTGAGTTGGAGTCTTACTCTGTTGCTCAGACTGGAGTGCAGTAGCACGCTCCTGGCCACCACAGCCTCAACCTGCTGGGCTCCGGTGATCCTTCTGCCTCAGCCTTCCAAGTAGCCAGAACTACAGGCACCCGCTACCATGCCCAGCTCATTTTTGATTTATTGTAGAGACGAGGTCTCGCCAAGTTGCCCGGGTGGGTCTCGAACCCTCGGACTCAGGCAATCCACTTGCCTCAGCCTTCCAAAGTGCTGGGATTGCAGACTGAGCTACCAAGCCTGGCCAATATTATTATTTTTATTATTATTTCGAGTTGGGGTCTCACTCTGTCGCCCAGGCTGGAATGCAGTGGCACAATCACGATGATTACTGCTCATGGCAGCTTTGACCTCCTGAGCACAGGCAATCCTTCCATTTAGCATCCCCAGTAGCTGGAACTACAGGTATGTACCACCATGCTCAGCTAATTAAAAATAAATTTTGTAGAGGTGAGGTTTTGCTATGTTGTTCAGCCCGGTGTTGAACTTCTGGGCTCAAGCAGTCCTCCCACCTTGGCCTTTCAAAGTACTGGGATTACAGGCATGAGCTACCACGCCTGGCCTAATTATTATTATTATTATTTGAGTTGGAATCTCAATCTGTCACCCAGGCTGGAGTACAGTTGTACAGTCACAGCTCACTGCAGCCTCAACCTCCTGAACTTAGGCAATGATGAGATGGAGTCTTACTGTGTTGCCCAGGCTGGTCTCAAACTCCTGGGCTTATGCTCTCTCCTTCGCTTCCCAAAATGCTGAGATTACAGGTGTGAGCCACCATGCCCAGCAATGATTTTTTTTTTTTTAGTTAAAAAAAATGTAGGGTCTTTTAAATACTACAGACTCTAAAGGAATCTTACATTTGAATTTTCAATAAGCAGTTTATTTACTTTGGCAATATCACAAACATATAAAAATAGGATACCAAAACCACTCGAGGCAAGAAAGAGAGGAACCATAGATAGTGATTCATGCTGCCGCGTGGAGGAGCCTTGAACACATTATGCTAAGCGAAAGCGGCCAGACACGGAGGACCGCATGTTACATGATTCCATTTATATGAAATGTCCAGAATAAGCAAATCTATAGAGACAGAAAGTAGATCAGTGGTTGCCAGGGGCTGGGAGCACCAGGGGTAGGAGGAAATGACTGCCGATGGGTACTGGCTTTCTTTTTTGGGCAGGGTTCTAAAATTAGATTGTGGCGATGGTTGTAAAGCTCTGTGAATGTAGTAGAAACCATTGAATGGTACCCTTTAAATGAGTGAATTGCATAGTATGTGAGTTATATCTCAATAAAACTGTTTTTAAAAGTAGGGCCCCTTGACAGTTTTAGTAGATGTGGGGCTTTGGGAAGTAGCTGGCATTGTCTAGGTTAAGTACTCACAGAGACTGCCTATAACTTGCAGATTTAGGCCACCGTCCTGGGGCATGTTCTCTGGCTCCCTCATGCTCAGATTCAGGAGACTGTTTCCAAACCTTCACCCTGAGGGAGTGAAAACCTATGTGTGTCGGATGTTTTGCCAGGTGCTTTTACCTACGCTTTTTTTTTTTTTTTTTGATTCAGAGTCTCACTCTGTCACCCAGGCTGGAGTGCAGTGGCACGCTCACGGCCACCCCAGTGTCGACCTGCTGGGCTCCGGCCGATCCTTCTGCCTCAGCCCTCCAAGGAGCCAGAACTACAGGTGCACACTACCACGCCTGGCTCATTTTTGATTTGTTTTAGAGAGGAGGTCTTGCCAAGTTGCCTGGGCTGGTCTCAAACCCGTGGGGCTCAGGCAGTCCACTCGCCTGGGCCGCCCAAAGTGCTGGGATGACAGGCTGAGCCATGGAGCCCGGCCACACTTTTTGGTGGAAACTTCTTGCATAGGAAAGAGGTTTCATGGTCGGCAGTTTCATGCCTATGGTTTTTTGTTGTTGTTGTTTGTGTGTTGCTAAGAGAGTGAATTCTATTTTTAATTTATATTTTTTTAAATTTTAGATTCAGGGGTACAAGTGTATGTTTGCTACATGGACATACTGTGTATGGGTGGGGCTTGGGCTTCAGGTGACCCCACTCCTCAGATAGTGACCATTATCCTCAGTCGGGGACTTCTGAAACCTTCCCCCCCTTCCTTCCTTTGTTTAATGACCCCAGTGTCTATTAGTTCCATCTTTATGACCTCTCAGCTCCTACAAATGAGTGAGAACATGCGGTGCTTGGTTTCCTGTTTCTGAGTTGGTTTGCTTAGGATGACGATGTCCACCTCCATCCATGTTGCTGCAAAGGACGTGATTTCATTCTTTTTATGGCCGTGTGGTTTTCCACGGTGTCTGTACACCACATTTCTTTATCCTGTCTGACGTTGATGGACACTTAGGTCGGTTTCGTGACTTTGCTATTGTGAAGGGTGCTCCAACGAACGTACGAGTGCTGGTGTCTTTTTTTATGTCATGATGTATTTTTCTTTGGATATACAGCTAGCAGTGGGATTGCTGGGGTCTATTTTTAGTTCTTTGAGAAATCTCCATACTGTTTTTCATAGAGGCTGAACTCGTTTACGGACCCACCAACCGTATACATGTGTTCCCTTTTCTCCACTTCTGCACCGTCTGTCTTAGACTTTTCAGTAATAGCCTTTCTGACTGGCGGAAGAGGATAACTTATTGGGGTTTTAATTTGCAGTTCTCTGATGATCAGTGATGTTGACCATTTTTTCATGTTTGCTGTCATGCCTGTTGTGTGTGTGTGTGTGTGTGTGTGTGGGTGTGAGTTGGGGTCTCAGTCTGTTGCCAAGGCTGGAGTGCAGTGGCACGATCATAGCTCACTACAGCCTCGACCTCCTGGCTCAGGCGATCCTTCTGCCTCAGCCTCCTGAGCAGCTGAGACTACAGGCGTGCACCACCACACCCAGCTAGTTTTTTGATTTTTTTTCCCCTAAAGACAAGGTCTTGCTCTGTTGTCTAGGCTGGTCTCAAACGCCTAACCTCAAGCAGTCCCTGCAGCTCAGCCTCCCAAAGGGCTGGGATTACACACGTGAGCCACCGTGCCCCGCTCTTTCATGCCTATGCCTTATAGATAAAGAAATGGAGGTCCCCCAGACTATTCACAGCAAGGGAGTATGGCAGCAAGAACCAGAACTTGGGGCTCTTTGGCCTCTTTGACCCCCAAGCTCATCTTCTTTTTGCTCTTGGTGGATAGTTGGGTGGTGAGCTTGCCCTCCTGCAGGGACTGGCAGCTTAGAAAGGTCAACGGCGGAAAGGCCTGTGAAGTCTGGACAAGCCATTTTGAAGCTTCTGTTTTTGTGGGGACTCGACTCCCTCCGGAAGTAACGGTGACATTCTGCCCTGTTCTTTTCCCAGGAGAACTTCAGTGGAAAGAACTGTGGGAAAACATGTGGAGGCCTTCCAGAGACACGTTTCTGAGTGTCGTTAGCTCTTAGAGGAAACATGTTTATTTCCCCAAAGTGCTCGGCTGTGTCTGGGCTCTGAGATTTCGAAGGTTCATAACTCCAGGAGCCGGTTTTGCGGGTGGAGGGGGCCCGTGGGATTGCGGCCTGGGACCCTGGTAGTTTTTGTAAGTGATGCTGCTGTTGTGAACAGCGAAAGCAGGTGGAGGGAGGAGTCCACGGGAAGAAGAGATTTGCCCTCAAGTAGTGAAGCTCAGAGTGGGCCAAGGCAGACTCAGTAGCTCCTGGGTTGCTAATCAGATGCAGAAATGCAGAAATGTAGATGACCGGGTCCCAGCCTGGACCTGCAGAGTCAGAAACTCTGGGGTGAGGTCTGGTAGCCTATGTATTTTTTTTTTTTTGAGTTGGAGTCTCACACCCAGGCTGGAGTGCAGTGGCACACTCATGGCCACCCCAGCGTCGACCAGCCAGAGCTACAGGCATGCGCTACCACACCCAACTCATTTTTTGATTTTTATTGTAGAGATGAGGTCTCGCCAAGTTGCCCTGGCTGGTCTCGAACCGCGGGGCTCAGGCAATCCGCTCGCCTCGGCCTCCCAAAGTGCTGGGATGACAGCTGTGTTTTAATAAATGTTCCACATCATTCTTTTACACCCTAGAGTCTGAGGAGTCCAGCACCAGGTGATCTGACACACCCTCGGGATTTGGGCTCATGGGTCCTGTCACCAGTCTGAGGTTGTCCTTCTTCGTCACCCTCCTCACTTTGTCCGAGGGTGAGTGGGACACAGCAGCCTTAGGTGTCTTGCTCGAGCCTTGGGGTGGAAATGAGCGTCCTACACGTTGCAGCCTCAGATTTCAGAAGAGAAGAAAAGCTTACGGAGCACGTGGGCTTTTGAAAGATAAAGTTTTTTCTTCTCGTAAAAAATGTTCAGGGGACCATTTACCACCATATATTAAAGTGTATCAAAAAGCTGCTATGTTTAGGACTGACAGAAATAGAGAAAAATAGCTCAGAACAGAGCCTGGTATCTGTAGGATGCGTAAAAATTTAAAATGCTACTAGATACTTTATCTAATAATATTAAAGTGTTTTTTTAAGGTCACCATAAATCACTGGGGGAAAGGATTATTCAATAACTGTGAGTATGCGGGTCTTAGTATCAGTAGTACTTGTCCTTCTGAGAAGAGATTTTGTTTTTTTAAGCCCAAAGGAAATAGATGTGCTGACCTTATCAGGCTCCCTTGTTTACATTGGCTAGGGAGCCTAACTCTAAATTTAGCCAATGCGTAAGGTTATATGTTATCTATTTATCTACACAATCTATTTATGTACACACGCGCGCACGCACACACACACACATATACATACATGCACACACTACACAAAGGGGGACCCAAAAAACCTGAAATTTATTTATAAAATATTTATTCTTACATGTTTAAACTTCAGTCACCTTCGAAAAGATTTTTTTTTTTTTTTTTTGAGTTGGAGTCTCACTCTGTCGCCCAGACTGGAGGGCAGTGACCGCTCCCGGCCACCGCAGCCTCGACCCACTGGGCTCCGGCCATCTTTCCACCTCAGCCTTCCAAGTCGCTGGAACTACAGGCGCGCGCTACCACGCCCGACTAATTTTTTGATTTTTTATTGTAGAGATGAAGTCTTGCCAAGTTGCCCAGG
>CAUYQG010099354.1:0-24133 GCA_963574415.1 Tarsius wallacei
AGACCTCATCTCTACAATAAATCAAAAAATCAGCCGGGCGTGGTAGCGCGCGCCTGTAGTTCCAGCTACTTGGAAGGCTGAGGCGGAAGGATCGCCGGAGCCCAGCGGGTCGAGGCTGCGGTGGCCGGGAGCAGCCACTGCACTCCAGTCTGGACGACAGAGTGAGACTCCAACTCAAAAAATAAATAAATAAATAAATAAATAAATAAATAAATAAATAAAATAAAATAAAATAAAATATTATTTCAGAAATGTTGACATACTTGAGAAAGTTCACAAGCAAAAAAGAGAAAAGCATTGTAGTTCAAAATAATATACGTAAATATCATTTCTTTTTTTACTTTTTTTAAATTTTAAAGATGTGAGATACAATTCAGGATTAGGTATGCAGGTGGTAAAGTTGAGGTTTCCCTCTGGTCCCCACTTTGCCTGTTTTGAGATCGGTACCTTTATTGATGTTGAGTCCCCCTCTCCCCCCGGTGGTGTCACACTACTGTCAATCCCTTTCTCATAATATTATGACAAATGATCAGGGTCTGCTTATAAGTGAGTACATGTGGTACTCAGCTCTTTGTTTCTGTGATAGATTGCTGAGTGTTATAGATTCCAAATGCATCCAAGTTGCTGCAAAGTCCATAATCTTGCTTTTCTTACAGCTGCATAATATTGCATCATAAATATGTAGAACATTTTCTTTCTCCAGTCCAGTTTTGATGGGCAGCATGGTTGGTTTCATGTTTTTGCTATCCTAAATAATGCTGAGTTAAACATATGTGTTCAGGTGTCTTTTCTGTAGAATGATTTGAGTTTCTTTGGGTATATTCCCAGAAGGGGCATTGATGGGTCATATGGAAGGTTGATTTTTAGATTTTTTAGGAATCACCACACTATTTTCCACAGAGACTACACCACCAACTTATACTCTAACCAACAATGAAGTGATTCACTTTTCTCCATATCCTCGTCTGCATCTAATGTTTTTTAAGTTATTAATGATGACCATCCTGACTAGAGTTTGGTGGTATCTCAGTGTGGTTTTAATTTTTATTTCTTTGATGATTAGTGAGGCTGAGCATTTTTTAATGTATCTGTTGGCTACATGTATTTGACTAGGGTATCCATCTATCTTCTTTAGTTTTTCAAAGAACCAGCCTTTTGTTTCACTTATGTTTTCTCTAATTTTTTTGTCTTCTGTGTTCCGTATTCTGATTTTTGTTTTAGTGATCTGGATTCCTACGCTAAAGTTAGGATTTTGGTAGTCTTGTCTTTCCAGTTGCCTTAGGTGATCTGTTAAGCTGTTAACTTGTGGTCTGTGTATTTTCTTGATGTGTTTTCTTAGAGATATAAATTCCCTAGTTAGTACTGTTTTCATGGCATCCCAGAGGTTTTGGTAAGATGTGTTTTTATTTTCATTTGTATTCAGGAATTTGTTAATTTCTGTTTTGATTACTGGGTTGACTCTGGAGTTGCTCAGCATCATGCTGTTTAGTGTCCATGTCTTTTGGATTTTGGTGGTGATATTCATTTGTATTTCACTGTGGTCTGAGAAAGCACAGGACAATATTTTGATCTTATGAAATTTGTTTATGCTTGATTTATGGCCAAAGTTGCGGTTCACCTTGGAGTACATTCCATGTGGTGATTAACAGAATATATTCCATGGTTGTTGGGTGGGGTATTCTTTAGCTATCTATGAGGTCTATTTGGTCAACCGTCCAGTTGAGGTTTCAAATCTCCTTGTTGATTTTTTGCCTTGATGATCTATCTAGTGTTGTTAGTGGGGTATTCAGGTTCCCATCTGTGATAGTGTTAGAGTCAATATCTTTTTTCAGTGTCCTTAGTAGCTGCTTCATTAAAGCTGATGCTTTTGTGTTGGGTGTATATATGTTTAGGATGGATATTTCTTGTTAATGGATTGAATATTTTATTATAATGTAGTGTTCCTCCACTTCTCTTTTTAATGTTTGATAGCTTAAAGTTGTTTTGTCTGATATTAAGATCATGACTCCTGCCTTCCTTGTGACCGTTCGACTGAAAATTTGTTGTCCATTGTCTAAGTCTGTGAGCATCCTTTGTTGTGAGATGTGTTTCCTGGAGACAGTTTAAATTGTAGAATTGTTTCTTTTTATCCAGTTTGCAATTCTCTATCGTTTCAGTGGTGCATTAAGTCCATTCACATTCAGGCTGGTTATTGAGATGTGAGAGTTTTCCCTGTTATGAGGCTTTTATAGAGTTATTTGTTGTTATTGTTGTTGTTGTTATTGTTGCTGTTTGTTGGTTGTTTTTTCTTTTATTTTGATGGTTAGTATATGTGTATGTTTTGAATTTTGCTGCCATGATGCATGCTGTGTTGATTCTGTTTGCCTGGATACTTGGGAAGAATATAGTTAATCTTTGCTTTCTTTCTTCCATGGTTAATACCTCCTTATGTGTCTCTTGTAGAGAGAATAAACTCCTAGGGATTGAATGTCTGGGAAGGAATTTAATTCTCCATCACTGATGAAGCTTAGCTTAGCCAGGTAGGAAATTCTTGGTCAGAACTCTTTTTCCTAGAGAACTTTGAAGATTGAACTCCCATCTCTTCTAGCCTGTGATGTTTCTGTAGATAAATCTAATTGGTCTTCCCTGGTAGGTCGTCTGACCTTCCTCTCTTGTTGCCTTTAGGATTTTTTATTTTATACCTACATTGTATAAGTGAATTACTATGTGTCTAGAAGTTGGTCTTCTCGTTTGATGCTTTGTGGGGGTTCTCTGAATCTCTTGTGTTTGGATGATCATGTCTCTGATGAGATAGGAAAGTTTTCTTGGATAATTTCATGGAATGTTTGTTTCAGGGTGGTCTGTTTCTCCCTATCTGCCTCAGGAATGCTGATCAGGTGTAAATTTGGCCTCTTGATATGATCCCATATATCTTGAAACTTTGTTCTGTCTTTTAAAGCTTATTTTCTATGTTTTTAACAGTTTGAGTTAGTTCCATATTTTGGTCCTCTGAGATTCTTTCTTCTGCTTGGTTAATTCTGCTTTTCATGCTTATCAATTTGTTACTCAATTCATTTACTGTATTCTTTATTGTGTCATCTCAGCTATCAACTTCTTCATTCTTTCCTCATTTCTATTCACTGCCTCCATTAATATCTTTATATATGGGTTTGTGGTTTGAGACCACTCACTCTGGGGGCTCTTCATTGTTTGAATTCTGAAGTCTGTATTCTCAGGTATTGTCTTTCCAGGAGTCTAGAGGGTGCCTGTATTCTTCCTTTGTTTCTTCTCCATTTGTGATATCCCCCCCACCCCTTCTCCCTCTTTAATTCCATTGCTCAGTGATAGGGGGTTAGCTTTTACTTCTGTTTGCTCAATCCCCTATTATTTCTTATGTAGATCCTTTGGATTTGTTCAATTTTGAAGCTGGACTGGGGTTGGGGCACTGTGATGTCTTTTTATAGTTTTGAGATTTGTTTAAAGTATAATGGGGTAACTATGGTTCAGAAGCTATCTGAAGATCACAATATCCACTGACTAGTGTGTGGGTCCCCTGAAACCCACCTTCACTTTATTTTACAATCTGGCCATGCAGTTGGAGCATTTGTTTGCCACCCCCCCAACTTGGTAACTTGTAGGTCTCCCACTCTGACTACATGTGTTTGAGCTTGATCCAGTGTTAGGGATGGGGTGTTTATCTCTCTGGTATGGTGCACCTGGAGTCTGCTCCCTGGGCAAGCTATGGAGATCCAAGAGGGCTGCATAGATCACGTCTTGGTCTCTGGATGCAGGGTACCCAGAATTGGAGGAGCTAGAGAAGGTCCCTGCCAGACTCTGGGACAGAAAAAGTGGTGCCAAAATGACATCCACCAGTGTCTTATCCTTCTTTGGGGCTCAGCCTTAGTTCTCCTCCCTGCTTCTTCTCCAGGGTCCCCTCTGTCAGTACCCAGCTATTGCCACAGGTGGTGGTGTGAACCTAGTGCCAAGTGTCGAAAGGCAGCTGATCTCTGCTGCCTTTTCCTGAGACATGCCCTGGGAATGGTGAATTCTTCTGTGCATGGCAGTTGCCAAATTCTGAGCACTGGCAAATTGCAGCTGCTTCTGCAGGGGGTCCTTGGGCACTTGATCCCATGTCTCCCCTCAGTTCACATTTACTCACCCACTTGCACATACAAACAGATGCAGATTATTCCTTATGCACACTCACCCATGCAGAGATTCTCACTTTTCAACCAGTTCCATTGCCATTTTGCCTATCCCTCAATAATACTTTTTAATGGAAAATTTGTTAGATGCCATTTTGATGATAAAAGGAGTGTACTTATGAAAGAGAGCATTATGAAAGATACAAGATAAACACTAAAGGAAAATATCAGATGCAATTAAACCTCTACTTTGATAAATAGTAACACCAAAATCAGAACTTTTAATAAAGTGTTTATTTATCTTGGTTCACATTCCCATTGTTTAGAGTTAAACCAAAGTAGTTATTAGCTTTTAATTACCACACAGGAGTTACATATTAACAAATAAGAAAAAGGTGGAAATATTAAAATTAATTGATCAGATATTACATGTATTCATAATTTCAAATAAAATAAATATTGAATAATGACAACTACCAATTTTATTGTTTGGTGGCATTTACTTACCAACACATAACCATATTATGCACCCCCAAATTTTTCATAAATTTAGTGATATTTACTTTTTGTATATAAATCTGAGGATAAAGAATTGTAGTCAGGGAGACATTTAATAAGAATGACTAAGAACTAAATTCAGAATATTGTCACTAATGACATAATGGCATTGCATGCATATTGACTATCCAGACAATTAGCTACATTATCTGGATAATATAGTCTATACTTATAAATAAACTTTACATAAAAGATAATTTATATAGCATAATGATACTATTGCAAGAACTATTTGTTAGTAGTCAATTTTTTAAGAAGACTGAGATCCATCTGTCAGTAGTGTTAAAAGTATTTCCATTGCTAGATAATTTTATCCCAAATAATATTTCAATCTATATGATTGAATTGATTTGTTATAATGGTGACAGAATTTGATTTGCACAGAATGTGTGATATATATCCTTTCATTTTGATGAGCTCAACAGCAATAATTGAAAACATAAGTAAAAAAGGCTTAAACAGAAGGGGATGTGCTGTCATGTAGGAAATTCAGAACTGCATGATAAGAAAATTTGCTAAGTCATTGACTCAAATAGGTCATTGGGGCCAAATTTTTCTCCTGCTTCAACTCTGCTCTCTTCAGCACACTGACAGTGTTATTCATGTTATGTGATAGGTGTAGGATAAATAGGGATTGCAACCATACAAACCAATGAACAGGGGAAGAGACAGATTATGTGCTGTGTCTGATTTTTTAAAAAATTATTTTAATTTAATATAATATAATATATTTTACTATAATATAATATAATATTTTACTTTAATATAAACACAAAAAATTTCCAAAAGCAGCAAAAAATATTAAGTGTATACACACACACACACACATATTTTTCCTGAAATTTAAGCACTTCCATTGTTAATGTCATGCTTAATTAATAACTAGTGCAGTTTCTATCACATTTTTCATCATAAATTTTCTTGTTATCCTTTTGTATTTGCTAAGTATTTATTAGTGAGATATTTTGAGAGTATCTAGATAACTTTTATATCAAATTTTTACCCACTAGTTTTCATAAGCATTAATTATTTTCTAAATCTGTTATCCCGTCTACATTAATTGATATTCTGTTCACAAAGAGTTTTAATTTTGTGTTATTATTTACTTAAATCAACATGGACACAATAATTTTATAATATTCAATTATTTACAATATTTTCTCATTTTACTTGTAAAGTTGTCTTAAGTTTGGATGGTGAGACCCCTTCAGTTTTAACTGTACCCTTTCAACATATATAAATCATTTTTGAGCATTTCCTTAGTTCCCGGTTCAACGGGGTTTCTTTTACCTATTTTTGAGTATCCCTGCCTTTCCAACATCTAAAACTGTCACTTTTCTAAAGTGTTTTGTATTTTGTGTATTTTTGTGAAGAATAATATGTAGAAGTCAAAATCTGAGATCTGAACGTAAGGCATACTCATTGCTACTCAAGAACTATTACAGTGAACAACACAAGAACATAAGTACTTAAACAGTTATACAGAAATAAAATTACACATCTCCAAAATGTGGAAGACATACTAGAACCTTGTATTATTATACTGGAATTGGATGTATGAATAAAAACACATGGTTTTATATACGTTTAGATATAATTATAGAAATGATTGCGTAAATGCACATACATGCAAATACTATATATATAGCATATATAGTACACATGTATGTTTTGTGCACATATGTATGTTTGTGTACATACATGGATATATATATATATAAAGACCTGCATGGATATATATATATATATAATCATTTTGTGTAATTTTGTCTACGTGTATACAAAACCATATGTTTTCACTGATACCTCTAATTTTAGTATAATAATACAAAGTTTGATCTTGCCTTCCCCTCCTTTTGGTATCTGTAATTTCCTTTCTCAACAGACAGCAATGTCCATACCATGATATTAACATATTTACTCATTTTCTCTTAGCTAGAATACACACAGGTATCTCAGAACTGCTAACACATACCAAGTCAAAGACCAAATCTACAGTACTAGGTAGAATAATAGTTTATAGACTTCTACATTCTTAACTCCAGAGCCTGTTACTATTACCTTATATGGCAAAAAAGGTTTTGTCAATGTGTTTGTGTCTTGAGATGGGAAATTATTCTGGAAAATCAGAATGGGCCCAGTGTAATTACAATAATCCTTATAGGAGTGATACAGAAGTCAGAAGCAGAAAAGAAAACTATGTGATGGCAGAAGCAGTGATTAGAATGATGTGATTTGAAGATGGAGGAAAGGACCATAAGCCACGAAATACTAGTAATCACTGGAAGCTAAGCAAAAAGTTGAGGAAATGGGTTATCCCTGAGAACACCAGAATGAAACAATCATGAAAACTTTATGACTTTAGCCCAATAAGACTGATTTTGGACTTCTAACTTCCAGAGGTCTAAGAGAATACCTTTTTGTTGTTTTAAATCGCTAAGCTTGTAGTAATTTATTAATGCAGCTATTAAAAAAATGAATATAAAGTCCAACAAAAGTATAATGTTTTTATTTTTTAAGGTAAAATTTCAAAAACATGCACAGATCTTAAGTTTACAATTAGATGAGTTTTGTAAATGTATATATTCATATAACCATCATCCTGTTCAAGGGGTAGAAGATTTCCCACAGCTCATAATTATCCGAATGGCTCTTTCACTGAGACGTCTTTCTTGTCCCTGTAAATCAATGAACTGATATCTGTCATCAGTGATTATTTTAATTATTATAAACGTTTACATAAAGGAGTCATACAAAATGTATTCTTTGTATGTCACTTATTTTGTACAACACAGTATCAGTGTAAGACTTCCATGTTGTTTCATGCATCAGCAGTTCATTACATTGCTGAGTAGTACACTATTGTATCAATAAGTGACTTTCCATCCATTCACTGGTTAATTGACCTATATGACTTGTCTTTAGTGTTAGAATATTATGGAGGGGGAAAAAGGTACATGGGCCAATCATTTGGGGCCTTTTTTTTTTTGAGTTGGGGTCTCACTCTGTCGCCCAGGCTGGAATGCAGTGTCACGCTCATGGCCACTCCAGAGTCGACCTGCTGGACTCAGGAGATCCTTCTGCCTCAGCCTTCCAAGTAGCTGGAACTATAGGCGTGTGCTACCATGTCCAGCTAATTTTTTTATTTACTGTAGAGATGAGGTCTCGCCAAGTTGCCAAGGCTTTCTCAAATCTGTGGGCTCTGGCAATCCTCTCACCTCGGCCGTTCAAAGTGCTGGGATTACAGGCTTCAGCCACTGCACCCAGCCGGGGCTTATATTTTAATATCTCCTGGAAAAGTACCTAGTAGCAAAATTGCTTAATCTGGTACAGCTATTTGTTCAACCTTATAAGAAAGTGCCAAAATTTTCCAAGTGGTTTGCCATTTGACACTTTTACTAACAATATATGAGAATTCCAATAGTTCTATATGCTAAACGCTTTTAAATTTTAGCCATCTAGTATGTACGAAAAAGTTCTCACTGTGATTTTGATGATTTTTCTCTGGCGCCTTTCAAGATTTTAATTTTTGGTTTGTTTTTCAACAGTTTGTTTACATTGCTCATAGGGATGTTTTATAGTTATGAATTTGTTGAGCTTCTTAGAATTATAAATTAAGACTTTCCATCAGTGGTGAGAATTTTTGGGGTAGGGATTTATTTCTCTTTCTCTCTCTTTCTTTTTTAGAGATGGGATCTTACCATGTTGTTCAAGCTAGAGTGCAGTCGTTATTCTCAGGCACAATCATAGCACTACACTCTCAAACTCCTGACCTCAAACATCCTCCCAAATCAGTCTCCTGAGTACCTGGGATTATAGGCACAGGCCTCCTTGCCTGAATGGTGAGAATTAATTTTCTTTTCTCTCTTTCTCTTTCTTTGTTTTTAAATGTGTATGCATTTAAAAGGTACAAGTGTAATTTTGTTACATGAACATGTCATGTAGTGGTGAAGTATCCATTGTTCAGTGTATCCATTGCCAGAACAGTGTGTACTGTACTCATTTCTCATCACCTACTTATCTTCCACCCTTCCACTCTTCTGGTCTCCAGTGCATATTCCATACTCTATGTCCATGTGTACATATTAGCTCCCGCTATATGGAAGAACACGTGATATTTGACTTTCTGTTTCTCAATTATTTCACTTAAGATAATGGCCTCCAGTTCCATCCATGTTGCTGCAAAAGACATGATTCTACTCTTTCTTATGGTTGAATAGTGAGCGGTCTATTGAGCACATAAACCATGTTTTCTTTATCCAGTATTTAACTGATGGACACCTAGGTTGGTTCTATATCTTAAGCCATTCATATTATGATTGCTTTTGCCTCATTCTTCCTCTCCTTTCCTACTGGACTTTCAATTGCACATTAGCATATCACTGGATATTTTTCCATAGGTTGTTAAAGGCCTGATCATGTTATTGCATCTGGTTATTTTTTTCCATTTTCATGGCAGACATAATTTTTTACATTTATATTCTAGATAAGCAACACTTTCTTTTACTTTTTACAATATACTGTTAAGCATGTGCAATGATTTATTTTTTGTTTGTTTGTTTTTTACCCTTAGGTATTGTTTTCATGGTAAGCATTTTTACTTTTTCATTTTATTTTATATTGTTAATCTGTAATGCTTCTTCATCCATTACTCATTGTGATCATATTTTACTTTAAGTCCTTGAACATATTGATAATTGCTTAAAAGTTATTTTCTGCTAATTCTAACATTTTATCTTATTGTGATAAATTTCTAATGACCAGTTTTTCTCTTGTCTATGGCTCCACAAATTTTTATTTCTTCATATATATAATATTTTAAATGTACACTATACATTGATGATGACACATTGTAGGGTACCTAACACTCTTATCTCTCTCCTAATAATTTTGATTATAATTTCAGAAGGTTTTTATTTTAGTTACACTTAAAGTATTCAATCTCTCTTGAGGGGTGGGAAACAACAGCTAAAACCCTTGCTCAGTCTTCTTAATATCTCCAACTGTTGTTTTCTGGTAGGACCTTAGAAGAAATTTCTGCATATGTGTGGGTCAGATATCAACCAAAGATTTAATCACAATTTATATACACATATTTAGAGTCCCTGTGCTTCTTCATGTTTGGGTCCTTCCCTCTAAGTTTACACAAGCTATGATAACCCCAATATGAATTCTCTAACTCCAGAATCCAGTATAATTGATTATGCAATAAATATTTATGAACTGTAGACATAAACATCTGTATCTTTTTCAAAACTAAACTAAATTGATTTTAGTAAAAACATTTTCTTAGTAGCCTGATCTCCATTATATGTTTTATGCAATTTTGTAATGCGCTAAAATATTTTCCTTTGAACCTTTTTTTCTCTTTTCATATGGACAGCTTTCATTGACTTAAAGATGGTACTCTTTATTCCATTTCACCTTTAGTTTTCATCTTGTCTGCTTCTAGTGTTCTTTAATGATGCACATTATTAATACTGACAGCAACTTAGACAAATATAAATCTGATGCTCATGTGGAAGACAAATTTGTAAAGTCAAATTATCATTATTTCATAATTTATTACCTGAGTAAAAGCTGCCACATGACATCTGGTTGATTCTTTGTAACATAGCTTTAATAATCAGATATTAGTTACATGATTGACTTTTTTGTATTATCAGGGAGCTTTGTTATTAATGTGCAAAATTTAGAATGGAGAAACAGTTTGAACGCAACAAATTTCTGAGCTATAGAAAAGTAAGACAATTATTGATAACTTTTGCTGATTCATTGTCTTATTTGGTCAAAGACCTAAGGGTTGTGATTTATTGCAGGAAGGTGCCAGAAGGCAAATACTTCCATTTTTCCTCTTGACAAACATCAATTGTTGATAGGCTAGCTGAAGTCACATTTATCAACTTCTTCTCTGCTGTGGGAGAATTATGTTGAATTATAAGTATCCCAGATTCACTAAAACTACTAGAGTCACAGACAAAGGTTTTATGTAAAGCAGTGTGCATGTGTCTGTCTTTCCTTTAGCCCCCATTTAACCACAGCTGGGTTAATTGATAACAACCAGGACTCTACCTCCCTCTACCTAAAAGTAGGAATTTTTTTGCAAGGCAAGAAGAATTCAGTGATATTTACCCATTTATTTGTTAGTAGCATCAGATCAATTCTCATAGCAGAATTTTTTTAGTTTGGAGATTTCAGCACCGTCTTGTTTCTCTTCACAAACCTCTAGACAACCTCCCCTCTATTTTAACTATTTTACTAAAATGTATTTAACTGTATGCTCTCGCTTTGAGTTCTGTCTTGCTCAGGTTTTAGGTTTACTTCCTGTTTCTTCACTGTGTGCCCATTTAGTTAATCCCGATGGATTCAAATTATCCACCTACTGTCTTTTTATGATTATCTTTTTGTAATTGGTTTTTTGCTTCTACTGTGTTTGGGGTGGTACAAAATAAATATAACACAAAATTTATCATTTGAACCATTTTAAGTGTATAATTCAGTGGTATAAAGTGAATTTACATTGTTGTACAGTCATCACTACTATCCATCTCTAGAACTTTCCCATTATCTCAAACTGAAATTCTGTGTCTATTAAGAAACAATTCCTTGTGTTTTTTTCCCCTTTTTCAGCCCCCAGGAAACCCTATTTCTCTTTTTGTCTCTATGAGTTGACTATTTTAGGTATCTTATATGTGTGCAATCAAACAATATTTGTCTTTTTGTGACTGACCTATTTAACTTAATTTAACGTATTTAAGGTTCATCCATGTTGGAACATATAGCAGATTTTTTTTTGGCTGGATAATATTATTATACCACAACATTTTAGTCCATCTGTCAATGAACATTGGTTTATTTCTGCCCTTTTTCTACTACAAATAATGAGGTTTGAAAATTTGTTTACAAATATCTGTTAAAGTTCTTACTTCCAATTTTTTAGGTATACCTGTATATGAAATTGTTAGATTTTAATCTTGTGCTTTAGTTTTTGAGGAAACGCTATACTGCCTTTCATTGAAGCTGTGCCATTTTACATTCTCCAACGATGAACGACTGTTCAAATTTCTACAGTTGCTATCCTCTTTTTTAAAATAATAGCCACTCTAATGGATGTCAACAGGTACCTCATTACCATTTTAATTTTCATTGCCCAATGATTGCTTATTAATCAGAGACCAGCATGAGAACCAATTATTTTGTTTTGCAAATCACTGAACCTGTGACTATTGCTGCATTAGGTATAATACTGCAAAAGAAGAGAACATATATTGTTAATAATTTTTTTCATTACACTTAGTCAATTTAAGCTTATAGACTCATGATACATTTTAACTGAATAATTATTTATTTAATTTAATGTTTAATAAGGCATTAAATTGTGACAACATCTTACCTATTTAGCATTTTCAGACTTAAATATCCTGCCTACATCATTTTCTTCATAAATTATGATTATACCTTTAAGGATAAAAGCTAGGTATTTATGGAAAGTATATTAATATAAAAAACTAAGACATGTCACTTACTTTTTACATCAAAGGAAATTTGTCGATACGATTCTAAATGTAAACTTGATAATTATTTGACAAAAAAAATGTATGTTGGAAATATCAGAGGCTTTGGGCTCAAACATGTCTCCAAATATGCCTGTGGTACTGCATATATAGAATAAGGTCAATTACTTAACCATCCCAGCCTCAATTCCCTCATCTAAAAGTAAAAAAAAAAAAAAAAAGAAAAAATAATACAAAAAAAGACCTACACCATATGGTTTATATCAGGATTTTGGGGGGTAGCTTGGATTATTTTTTCAATAGATATTAATGTCTTTCTTCTTGTTTTGGTGGTGGAGTACATTTATCTGTCCCATTGATGTTAGGCTTCACAATGTAAGATGCTTGGACCACTTAAACTAGTGGATATGCTTGAAGCAGGCCTTAAACATGGTTACTCAGTTAGACTTGGTTTTAGTGATTATTATATTTATTATGCATACCATATACCTGGGTATCTGTTGCCCCACCGGTACTAACGTTCACATGAAGCCGACCCAGTCCCAACTCTCTCCCTTGAGTCAAGCCTACTTTGCTGATGAGCCAAGCTTACCCCAAATGAGTCAAACTGCAGCCAACCTGGAGACCAGTGTGAGGACCAATTATTTTGTTTTGCAAGTCACTGAGCCATGACTATTGCTGCTTTAGGTATATTACTACAAAAAAAGAGAACATATGTAGTTATTAATTTTTCCTATGCTATGGCACTTAGTCAATTGAAGCTTATAGACTAATTTTCAGAACAAGGCCTTAAATTTTTTATTTTTATTTATTTATTTATTTATTTTTTGAGTTGGAGTTTCACTCTGTTGCCCAGACTGGAGTGCAGTGGCCATTCCTGGCCACCGCAGCCTCGACCTGCTGGGCTCCAGCGATCCTTCCGCCTCAGCCTTCCGAGTAGCCGGAATTACAGGCACGCGCTACCATGCCCGGCTAATTTTTTATTTATTGTAGAGATGAGGTCTCGCCAAGTTGTCCAGGAGGGTCTCGAACCCGTGGGCTCAGGCAATCCAGTCACCTCGGCCTCCCAAAGCGCAGGATTACAGACTGAGCCACTGAGCCCGGTCGAATTTTTTAAATTAAAAGTAATTACAAAAGAAACCAAGAACATTGAAATACAATTATCAAATGTTTTGTAAAACTTAATTGGAGGAAATTATAAGTTTTTATTTATTTTCAAGTTATATATCAATATCTATTAGTAAACTTACTAACTACCATTGATGATGTGGCAAAGGTAAACAATATGTTTAGATACATACACTACCTGAAATGTACCATAAAATTGATACAATTTCTACTGGTGAGCAAAAGCACTACATGTGTTGTTATTCTGCAGTGGTATATTGCTTCCATTTATATTGGAAAGTTATGCTAAATTGAAATAAATAGTTTGGTGAAAACAAAGAACAATATCTTTAACTTCTTTGCAATGCCAATGTCTCCCTGTCTGGATTGATGTTTTTACTTGTTAAACAGGGCATTGTGTGAGAAATGTTTAGCATAATGACTAACATTAGAAGACATTCAGTAAGTATTCATGTATGTAAATTAGTCAAACCTTTACACATATATTTTGAGTATTTGACCAAATATAAGAACCACTGTAGTAGCTGAACCCCACCAAACAAATGGCACAGAACAAATAGCATCATGTTTTGGGAGTCTGGGGATGGTGAAGAATTATAGAAAGAGATAAATTCTGACTGGGTTAATAAATTATTTATTATAGTGCTTAAACAGAATGAAGAGACAACTTGAACACAAACAGGCAGGAAAGTAAGTTGAGGATATACAAAGAAAAAGACAAGTAGAGTGTAGTTGTCTTTGTAGTTAGTGTGTAGACATATCAAGGTATTAAGAATATGAGACTAGAAAAGTTAGTTATTGTCATGGTGTCAAATTGTGGCAAACATTAAGCTAGGCTGTTTTGATTTTTCTGTTAGTGATCAGAAATCATGGGCTACACATTGAATTTGTGTCTTCAAACAACTATGGTTATCATTTGGTTTCAAGTCTGAAGTTTGGAATTTTTAAACAAATACTCATAATTCTGCAATAATCAGATAGGAAGAATTAGGACTTGAAAGATGGCAGTAAAAATGTTCAGAAAGTCACAGTAGCAAGATTTGTTTAAATTCAACTGTCAACTTATCACAATAGTTAGATTCAGTCTCATCTTTCAAAATTATTTAGATGATTTTTGCCTCTGAGACTATGTGTCCATTAACATGGGAGTGCATGTATACACACACACACACACACACACACACTCCAAAATTTGCATCAGAAAGTGCAATAAAATTTTTCTACTTTTCTTATAGGTTAAATATACGTTATGTATTCCTCATTATGGGTTATAACATCATGACAAGTTTTCCTTTTTAGATTTTCATTATGTATAAGGGTAAATGAGGATGACACTTTGATTTATACTCACAGTTTCTTGGAGACTGAGTATGAGTAACATTTGTCCAAGATTATTAAAATATCAAATAGAATTTTAAGTGCATCCTGAAATCCCAAATCAGCACAACTCTAGTTAAAATAAATTTTTCAATTTGAACTTTAAGCACCCAAAGTCTCTGTTCCTAGCAGGATACTCTAAAGCATTGAATTTTATATGAGATGAAAGCAAGTGAGAAGATTAAAACTTAAGCAAGTCACTGTGTAATCTGATATCTGGGAGAACAAATAAAACAGGAAAACAAGTAGTGATTTAGAAATTTTGAAGACCTGCCTTAAATTTCTCAACAATGGTATGAAATCATTTTTTCTCTACAATAAAAATGAGTATAATATTACTTACCTAATGGAGCTAGTTTAAGATTTGTAAAATTAATATTGACAGAAGCAAATTAAAACTAGAAACAAAACATCTCCCCAAGCTTTTCTCAGAAAAAGAATTTATCTAATAAAAAAACCATACCTTACTAAAAGAAAGGACTACCCTTGAACTAGGGATCTTGTGCCAGCCCTGTCCACAAAAACGCAAATGTGCTATCTTCACTTACATTATTTTTTTAATACAGAAAATGAGAATTTCAATAATTTAGTAGCTAAAGCCTCACCAATAGCAAAGAAGAGGAGACGTATAATGTAACAATCCATATTAATTTGATATTTTGTCTACCCTTTGTCTACCTGGGCAGGAGACATAGAAAGAGAACAAAATAGAAGACTACAGCAAAGCCTTCAGGAGTCATGTCAGAAAATGTTATGCATCACTTTCATCCATATCTTGTTGGCTATATCTAATTTCATGGTATCAACTAAATCTAAGAGGGTTGACAGAATATGCTCTAGCATGCTCCAAAACATGGAGATGAAAGTAAAGAACAGAATCTGACAAAAGGAAACAATAAGAGATAAATATGAAGGTTGAAGAAAAAACAAAGAAGTTACATGGTAAGATACTATTAAAGAATTACAGAAAACTCACTCCAAAGGGGTGCTACTGAGGGCAATTTAAACTATGGACATAGAAACAGTTGAATCATGGTAAGATGACACCATTTGGTGACCTTTTACTTAGAGTTATTAGGGATCAAGGAACAACTAAAATAAATAAGAGAGAATGGATGACTGAGAAGTGAGACAGTGATTCAGATGATTCAGACTGGTCTTTGAACCTTTCCTTAATGGTCCAATACTGGATAATCAACAACAATGCAAACTTGCTATGTTCCAAGAACTAAATAAAGCACAAGAAAAAATAAATAAAATATATCATTTTAATTCTCAAGAAACTCACAATTTAGTGGGTAGCCTACCTAGTCGTATAGCATAATAAATTCAATTTATGTTTTAGGTTTTTACTAGCTGTAGAGAACACGGCTCACTGGGGACACAAAGAAGGACATTATCAGACCAATTTAATTAAGTATTTTATTGCTTCTGAAGGCAAGTGGTATAAGAAGTCTCTCTTATTTGGTGTCAAACTTAAAATATATTAGTGGCCTGACTTGTTATTTGCAGCTTTCTCATATATGATATATTTAAATTTATTTTAAACACATTTCACTATTTGCCTCTCCCGTCTATTTTCCTTAACCTCTATATTCTTTTCCATTTCTCTTAGTCACTGAATTACACTTATCGGCCTGGTCAGATCTATTGTCACAGTTCTAGTTCATGATCAATTTTTGTGCATTTAAGTGTAGTTTAAATAATATGATTGTATAATTTTTCAAAGCATTTAATTCTGAAATACATTTAACAAAAGTATCTTTTGTGAAATGATTGTGCTCAGTATTATCACATAATTAATTTTTAATATCTTTCTTCATTTCTGAGGTAACTGAGGAGAAACATCTTACTAAATAGAATTTTGCTTTTTGTTAAACCATATTATTATTATTATGTATTAAATTAATTAATCAATTAGCTAGAAATACAATGTATTTGGCAAACATATCACAGATTTATATTCCTTATTCAAATAATCTCAATAATAGATTCTGAAAAGACAATAAGAATATTTTATAGTCTTTAAAGATTATATTATAGATCATTTACATCATATGGAAAATTCATAAGATTTATAAAATTAATCACAAATTTATAAAACTCATAAAAATCAAAGTAAAGTGTACTATTTTATACATTTGTGTGCCTATTTATCTAATTTAAAAAAAATCAGTGATGTGCAGTGTTTTCCTTAGCATTAATATATATAAAAGAAATCAACCATTCTTAAATTTTATGTATACAGTTTTTATTATCAATCTTATTATTGGTTTTGCCAAAAAAAAATTTTTTTAAGTTTCTATTTTTTATTTCAGTGCACTTATAAGAAATATAACATGCACTTAAATTAAATTGACTAGTCTCAGCGATCAATTTTTTCATACTTGTGTTAAGGAAATTGTTACTTCATCATTTTCTGAAAAATCAACTTCTTAAAATCTAATGAAATCAGTTGTTAGCAAAAAAAAAAAAAAATTGTAAATAGTCTGACCATGCCCAGTTCTAGCTTTGCTTCCTATTTCATTTATTTTTTTATTTTATTGTATTCATACGTAATAGTTGCACTATTTATGGGGTACATGAGATATGTTTATACATGCATATGTCATGCTTTTGACAAAAATGTTTTCCATAAACATGTTTTAGATGCATATCACATTTTTTTAAAACGGCTTTTATGCCTTTATTTTTATTTTTTAATTTTAGAGGTGCATGCGAGAGTTTGTTATGTAAGTATATTGCCTGAAGGTGAGGTTTGGTCTGAGCATAACTCCCTCTGCCCATTGGTGAGCATGGTATCCAAAGGATGATTTTGTATCCCTCATCCCCCTCTTTTCCTCCCTCTCTCTCCTTTGGCTCCCATCCCTGTTCTCATGTGTGTCCAATGTTTACTGCTCACTATGAGTAAAAACATGTAGCATTCAGTTTTTACTTTTGTCCTGTTATGATTAACTTAGAATGATGGTCTCCAACTGTGCTGCAAATGACATGATTTTGTTCTTCTTTGTGGCTGCATAGTATGCCATAGTGTGTATGTATCAGATTTTCTTATCCTTCTTTCTTATCCTTTCTACCTTTGATGGGCATCTGTGTTGCATGCTTTTGCTACTGTGAATAGTGCTGGAAAAAAACATGAGTGCAGGTATCTTTTTTATAGAAGGATTTGTGTTATTTTGGATATATTCTCAGAAATGGGACTGTTGGCTCAAATGGTAGCTCTACTTTTAGTATTTGAGAAAATGCTGCACTACTTTTCACAAAATTTAAACTAGCTTACATTCCCACCAGTGTAGAAGAGTTCCCTTTTCTCTGCAGCCTTGCCAACACCTGTTTTTAACTTTTTAATAATAGTCATGCTGACCAGTATGAAATAGTATCTCATTGTAGTTTTGATTTGCATTTCTCTGAGTATTAGCGAGGCTGAGCAGTTTTTCATGTTTGTTTGCTGCTTTTATGTCTTTTCGGTCTTACATTGTATGTAAAGATATCTAAGCAAGGGGTCCCCAATCTTTTTGGCATCAGGTACCAATCTGTGGGAGTCAATTTTTCCAGGTGGTGGGATGGTTTGGGGATAATTCAAGTGCATTACATTTATTGTGCACTTTAATTTTATTATTATTACATTGTAATATATTATGAAATAATTATACAATTCGCCATAATGCAGAATCAGTGGAAGCACTGAGCTTGTTTCCTTGCAAGTAGATGGTCCCATCTGGGGGTGATGGAAGACACTGATACTTGAAGTGTGTTGCTTATGTCCACTCTACTTCGTAATCTTATTTTGGTTGCTACACTGCAGAAAAATCTTCACAAAGATAGGATATTGGAAATGGAAACAGACATTTTAGTGCTTTTGTGGCAATATCAGGATATTCTGTCTTAACTTTAATACAGAACATATGGGGATTTGTAATTGTCTCAAACATACTTCTGGTACAAAGTTGATTCACTTGATTATTCAAAAATGGATCTTGAGTCCATTCCTTCACATTTCAGGTTTCTTTTGTGGTTGGGAAGTAATGCTGAAACTTTTTTGAAAGCGAAGATAAGTGATCATGCACCAGTTGGGAAAAAAGGAGGCCCTGGCTCACTCTCTTTCAAAATCTCTGCTAATGATTGAAACATTTCAAAAATCCTTTGCCACTCATTACCCCATAATTCCAGCTTGGTTCTGAATCTAGCCACTTTGTCTGCTGACTTGAACACAGTTGCCATTCTCCCATGAAGTGACAGATTGAGCTTGTTGAACAGGTTGCATATGTTACCCAAGAAAGCAAGTTTTATAACCCATTCTGTGTCACTGAAATGTACTACCAGCAGTGACTATTTTTCTAAAAGAAATCTCTGAAGTGGATCTTGTAACTCAAAAACTCTCGAGTGACTTACCTTTAGAAAGCCATCTCACTTCTGTATACAAGAGAAGACATGAATGCTCTGCATCCATTTCTTCACAGAGTTGCATGAACAGATGTGAGTTAAAGGCATGTACTTTAATGTGGCTAATAATTTTAATCATGTCCTGCAAAACATTTTAAGTTCAGGTGACATTTTTCAGCTAGCTAGCATTTCTTTGTACATGACTCAGTGTGTAGACTCACATTCAGAAACAACCTCTTTGACCTGAGTAGTGAAACCAGAAAGCTGTCCAGTCATGGCAGCTGCTCATTCATATGCCAACACAAAATGACCATTCAGCTTTCCTGATATGTAATCATTTAATAACCTGAATAGCTCTGCAGCTGTGATATTGGCTGGCAACAAAAGTGCACATAATATATTCTCATGCACATCCTCCTGAATAGTATATCACACAAAAATAAGAATTGTTGCTTTGTTGTCTCTGTTAGTAGACTTGTCAACCTGTAATGCATACCACAGTGACTCATTAGTCCTGTCTAACAATTGAGCCTGGATATCCTCTGTTATTTCATCAATTTGTTTAGCTATGGTGCTAGCCAAAAGACAAACCAGTGCCACCTTTTGAACTGCAGCCTCTCCTAAAAGTACCCAACAAATGTCCTTAGCAGCAGTCAGGATCAACTCTTCACCAATAGTAAAGAGCTTCTTAGCTTTAGCAATGTGGTTTTTTCCCCAATGTAGTCACATTGGGGAAAAAAAAAGAATGATGCTGTCAGTGCAGACACAGTTGATGAAGTGATGATCTTCAATAATTGCTTCTGTTTTTTCATGTTCACATTTTTTTCTTTTGAAAAACTCCATGTACCCCACAATTTTAAAATAAAAAATTTAAAGGTAAAAAAAAAAGATGTGGAGTACATTTCAGGATTAGGTATACAAGTGGTCATATACAGGTAAAGTTCAGGCCTCCCTTTGGTTCCCACTTTGTCTGGCTTGAGATTTTTCCATTCTATTTAACTATATTTTTAAACTCTTTGGAGTATTGGATAAAATTCTAAAGATTTATTGGGATAGTTTTATGTTTCTCCTCCTTTGCAGTTTCCTGCTAAATTAGTTCATATGCCTTAAACACATTGTTATTTCCTCTTTTCCCTTGATAAACACTTTTAGCTTAAAAAAAAAAGAGAAAAACTCAAAGGCTTATATTTTAATGCAGATTGTTGGTCTCCATGTGGCGAAGGAGTCTTGAAGATTTAATGGCTTCACTGTACAGTCAGTCATTGAATATTATACAAAGTAGACTCGGAGGATGTGAATCCCCTGTTGCAATGAGTCCCTAATTTAAGTAGGACTCTTGGTATTTTCTTTGAAATGCAGCTTTCTTTTGTTAGCAGTATTAGAGTCTTCTGCTGTCTCATCATCCAATCTTTCTCTCTTTTCAAAGATGCTCTCCAGTGACATTTGTTTTTTGCTCATTTTGACTAGGCTCAGTTTGTGGGCTTACCAAAACTGTGACTGAGACAAGTGCACAGTATAAGAAAGAGATGATGGAATTGATAAATAAAATAATAGGTGGGCCGTGCATTGGTTAAAATAAGTGTCAGATTCTGACTTAAAATCTGCCACCAGATGCAGTTGTACAATTGAAGTAAATCAACTCACTTGCTACTCACTGATAGGGTTTTGATATGAGTTTGCAAGCAAATGATTTATTATGGTCTCTGTGCAGTCAAACCTCCCTGCTAATGTTAATCTCTATTGGTAGCCCTCCTCAGCACTAGCATCACCACTTAAGCTACACCTCAGATCAGTAGGCATTAGATCCTCACAAGGAGTGCATAACCTAGATCTTTCACATGTGCAGATCACAGTAAGATTTATGCTCCAGCCGGCCTCGGTGGCTCAGCCTGTAATCCCGCGCCTTGGGAGGCTGAGGTGAGTGGATTGCGTGAGCCTGCGGGGTTCGAGACCCGCCTGGGCAACTTGGTGAGACCTCATCTCTACAATAAATAAAAAAAAAATTAGCTGGGTGTGGTAGCGCGCGCCTGTAGTTCCAGCTACTTGGAAGGCTGAGGCAGAAGGATCTCCAGAGCCCAGCAGGTTGAGGCTGCGGTGGCCGGGAGCAGCCACTGCACTCCAATCTGGGCAACAAGTGAGACTCCAACTCAAAAACAAAAAAAAAAGATTTATGCTCCAGTGAGAATCTAATTTCACCACTGATCTGATAGGAGGCAGAACTCATGCCCAGTAATGACAGTGATGGGGAGCGGATGTAAATATAGATAAAACTTCACTTGTTAGCCCACCACTCACTTCTTGCTGTGCAGCCTGGGTCCTAACAGGCCAAAGACCATAAGGAGTTCACCATATGAGGGGGAACCCCCCAAGATGAAATTATTTTTGGAGGGTGGGCCTTTTGTGGTACACTCAGAATTTGTTTCTCTGATGAGTCAACCAAAGCATTTATCTGGAAGTTTTGAGAAGGTTCCATCATGATTTGTGGAAAAAATGTCCAGAGTTGTGGCAAACAGGTGACTGGTTCTTTCACAATGACGATGTACCTGCCTACACTACACTGAGCACTGCCCTGAGTGTACAGCAGTTTTTGACCACAAAATGGCACGACTCACCCTCCCTATTCACCTTATCACAAGAATAACTTTTTTGTTGTTGTTGTTTCCCCAGATTAAAACACAATCATCAAAGGGAAATGTTTTGCAATGGGAAGAAGTGGAACAAAAAAATGGCAGAAGTGTTAAAAGCCTTCAGAATTGATGAGCTCAAAAACTGTTTTGAGCAGTGGAAGAAGCATCTCCATAGGTGTATTGCATCAAACAGAGAGTACTTTGAAGGTGACTGAAGTTTAAACATGCAAGAATAAATACACTGTTTTCTTATAAATAAATTCTGAGTATTTTTTTTTTTGTTTGTTTGTTTCCCTCTCATAGAACTAAATTCAAAGCCTTAGAGATTATCTAGTCCAACCCCTTTTATTTGTAACCTCAGTGAGTTTATAACACCTGAACAGAGCTTTAAGAGTCTCCTGTTTAATACAAACCAGGTATTTTTCTTTTAGTTTCACTGTAAGTATAACTGTTTATTTCTAGTGGTGCATCTAAATAGTAGAACATAAAATGTAAAATTGCTTATGTCTTGTCCCTATCAATTCCCTCTACAGATTTTCTTTCTCAGAGTGAATGTCAAAGCCCCAAACATGACCTAGAAGCTTCTGATGATCTCATCTTTGTTTTCTAATCCATCCTCTTCTGAGACTCCCCATGCCTTTTTTTCTCTTCCTTCTAGTCATGCTCTTCTCCCTCCTGTTCCTTGAACACGTCCAACACATCATCTGCTGTAGTCTTTGCTTACTCTTATCTCTCTTTGTGTGCCTTCCCCCTGAATGTCCACGTGGTTAGATCTCTCACTTCCTTCTGGTTCTTAATTTTAAGAAATCACATTATTTGTGAGAACTTATCTGGAAACATGATTAAAATATCAACCAACCCTCACTGATTTTCCTTATCCTCTTTCCCACATTTATGTTTACCCTCAGCAGTTTGCACTAAATAACATATTAACTATTTCATTTGTTATTTATTTTCTTTCTCACCCTTCAAAATGTAAACTCTATGAAATCAGAAAGTTGTACTTGTTTGGTTTACTACTAACTATATTCTCAATATCTACTCTACTTCCTAAAATATAGTCCTCTCAACAGCAATACTGTTGAGTAAATTAAAATCTCATTCACCTTCATATTTAAAATTTGTGTCTTTTTATAAACATATATCAAAAAGGCTTCAAAAGAATCAGTGAATGCAATGTAAGATGACTCCTTAATTCACTTGATATGTAGTGTAAAACATACTAATATAATTCTATTAGTTTTTACTGATAGTATGATCATTGTTGTTCAGTAGTATTTTTTGTTTCTTAGGTAAATTATCTTTAGAGATTTCAAGGTTTTCAAAGCTTATTAACAACTAAAGCAATATATTTCCTAAATCATTTTAGAGATGGACACCATTATTGTAATTAAAGTGACCGGTTGAAAAATGTAAGTGAAAAGAAAAAAAAAATCTGAAAAGTACAAAGAACTATTTCAATCATTCTACCTTGATCTCCCTCTTTTTACCCACTCCACACATCTTGTGAGAGAAAACCAATATCAGACAAAATAGCATCGCACAGCACTTCGGCAATCAGAATATACATAAAACAAAATATTTTTAGCCGTCTCTATACAAGTACTCTGGTACTTTATGAACCTTGTCAGTGACCATGATGTGTCTGATATTTTAGAAATTCCCAGTTTCTAGGAGTGATATGTTGTATTTGAATCATCTTGATCTTAATCTGTTCTGATATGAGAGATGAGTATTTTACTATGAATATCTTCTATTGAACAGAGGTTAAGATTATGTCTTATAATATGTGAAATTACTTACTTTTTACCTAGAGTCCATATATTCCACAATAATTGGTATACTTTTAATGAAAAGAATAAAGGATAAGTTCAGTAAGAAAAATTCTGAGAGAATTGTTGGAACTCCAGTAATTAGATTTTAATAAAAGTACCTACAATTAGTTTCCTTCACTTTATAAAAAAGGTAGACTCAAATGCATGAAATAAAATGTTTAATTAATAATCTAAAAGTTACCCAAATTTTATTTTCAAAGACAAACAGTCGAATGGCCACATGTTCTAAGACTTAAGACTCCCCCAACTCATGGAAATAGTGGCCATTTAAAATAAGCAATAATAACATTTTAAATTGCATCTCCATAATACATTTTTATTTTACTGTATCATACCCTTTTCTTTAAAAAAAAAATCACAAAGCTTGATAATAAGCTGTGTTAGTGAATGTTGGGAAAGAATAAGTCCATTCAAAATAGTATGTAGGCCGGGCTCGGTGGCTCAGCCTGTAATTCCGCGCCTTTGGGAGGCTGAGGTGAGTGGATTGCCTGAGCCCGCGGGTTCGAGACCCGCCTGGGCAAGCGAGACCTCATCTCTACAATAAATCAAAAAATTAGCCGGGTGTGGTAGCGCGCGCCTGTAGTTCC
>CAUYQG010099358.1:0-57998 GCA_963574415.1 Tarsius wallacei
ATCCTTCCGCCTCAGCCTTCCAAGCAGCTGGAACTATAGGCACGCGCTACCACGCCCGGCTAATTTTTTGATTTATTGTAGAGATGAGGTCTCGCCAAGTTGCCCAGGCAGGTCTCGAACCCACGGGCTCAGGCAATCCACTCACCTCAGCCTCCCAAGGTGCGGGATTACAGGCTGAGCCACCGAGCCTAGCTAGTGCCTAACTCTTAAATATGAACAAAAAACAAAGGATCTCTTGATATTTGATGAGATGCTCCAATACGACCAAAAGCACAAAGAAAAAAGGATCTCAAAAGAAACAATGTGAGCAGATAAAAATCTTAAAAACAAACAAATCACTATACTATCCCCCCAAAATTATAGGTCTCCAGGATGCTATTTTAAAAAGGAACTTAGAGAATAAAAAGGAGCTCTTGGTAATTAAAATATCACAGCAGAAACGAAAAAAAAATAAACAGGTGGATAAAACAAATTGATTGGCCTTGTAGGCCAAAGTAAGGACCCTGGCTTTTACTCTTAGCAAGAAATCACCGGAGGTTTGACAGAAGAATAACATAACTTGATATACTGCAACTACCAATTAAGAAGTGACAAGCCGGGCTCGCTGGCTCAGCCTGTAATCCCGCGCCTTTGGGAGGCTGAGGTGAGTGGATTGCCTGAGCCCGCGGGTTCAAGACCCGCCTGGGCAAGCAAGACCTCATCTCTACAATAAATCAAAAAGTTAGCCGGGCGTGGCAGCGCGCGCCTGTAGTTCCAGCTACTTGGAAGGCTGAGGCGGAAGGATCGCCGAAGCCCAGCAGGTCGAGGCTGCGGTGGCCGGGAGCGGCTACTGCACTCCAGTCTGGGCGACAGAGTGAGACTCCAACTCAAAAAAAAAAAAAAAAAAGAAGTGACTAGCCGGACGCAGTGGCTCACGCCTGTAATCCCGCGCTTTGGGAAGCTGAGATGAATGGATTGCCTGAGCCCGCGGGTTCGAGACCCACCTGGGCAACTTGGTGAGGCTTCATCTCTACAATAAAACAAAAAAATTAGCCACATGTGGAAGGCTGAGGTGGCAGGATCACTGGAGCCCAGCAGGTTGAGGCTACAGCGGCCGGGAGCAGCCACTGCACTCCAGTCTGGGTGACAGAGTGAGACTCCAACTCAAAACAAAAACAACAACAAAACAAAACAGCAACAAAAGATTTTACTCCCCAGGCCAATGTCAATTTTTCCCAAGGTTCTGCCCTAGCTCAAGTCTCACTAGTACCCTGAAAGAGTTCATTTACTTCTCTGGGAAAAACACTTTTTTTCCCAAAGAGGTCTTAGCTATCCTGGTTTACTTAAGTATGATTCTTTCATATATTCATTCAGTCAACTATTATGTATAAAGTTACCATTATATTGCATGGTTATATTAGGTACTGTTCCTGTCTGCTGGAGGCTGGGGAGGAGCAGGAATGTAACAATACATGCCATACTAAAAGTTATGTATCGGCTTAATATAAAACAAAAACCTTGGAAGAACTCAGTACAAATTGGGTACTGAGCTAATACTACCTTGCTTTATAGGGAAATACTCTTCCAAAAGTCATTTGAATCCACAAATACAAGAACTTTCTGGCCATGCACCTAAAAGAAGAAAATAAAAGATACACATATTTTAAAACTCCATTTGGTTTCTATGGTCACTTTTTTGGAAGGGAGAGGTACCAGGGAGAGAAATGATAGTATATGAGTCAAAAGGTGATGTCATAGCTAATCTTGCACCAGAGAATAGGATGGGACAGATTTATAATGCTGAAATCAAGCAGAATACTTTTAAAAAATACTTCCAATATAAAGCATTTTGTCAATGAAGAGATAAAAACATCAGAGTTGAGGTAAAGAAGTACATGAAAATTCTTTGTTCATATTATTCTTCCTGCCTAAAATGCCTGGCAAGTGTCACTAATCCTGGACCTCCCCCAATCCAAACAGTGTGAGTAGCTGTATACTCTCAGTACTCTGCTCAGAGATCAGCTTGCAAGGTATCTATCGTTCTTTCTGCACTGCAAATCCCTGAAAGCAAGAGTCATGTCTTATAGCATCCCCAGTACATAGCACAATGCCTGGTACACAAACACAAAGATGGCTTGTCTTATCTAGTTAATCTCTGGGCTCAGCTTAGAATACTCTTACTCCTGCCCTGTATCTGACTTTTTCTTACATTATCCTTCAGGGCTCAGCTTAAACTCTGCTTCCTCCAGAAAGTCACTGCACTAGTGGCTACACTAGTGTGGTTATTCCTGTCATGTGTGTCTGTGGTGCTACCTCCTTCTCTCACAGTACTTATCACACTTTACTGTTGTGGCTTAACAGTCTATCAAGCCTACCTCATTTTAAACTTTTATGAGGTCATGGAACCAAGACTGTCTTATTCACCTTACATGCTCAGCATGTATCATCACATCTAGCATAGCAGGCGCCTCATCAATTTTTTTTTTTTAGTCAGAGTCTAACTTTGTCACCCAGGCTGGAGGGCAGTGGCACAATCACAACTCACCACAGCCTGGTCCTCCTGGACTCAGGCCATCCTTCCGCCTCAGTCTCCTGAGTAGCTGGGACTACAGGCATATACCACTATTCTGCCTAATTTTTTTATTTTTTGTATAGATAAGGTCTCACTATATTGCCAAGTGCTTGAATGAATAAAAGGATGCTTTCAATATACCTAATCAAGATTAGCATAAGTATAATATCTTCTTTAGAATTTGTCTAGCAGGTTTTCTGGTTTTCACCAAAAACCCAGAGAAAGGAGAGAAGAGTACCAGAAAATGATCATTTTTCTTGGACCATGTTTAAACTTTTTCTGGAAGAATCTTTCTTAACAGCTTACATATTAGGGGGCACAACTGGAGAACATGAAAACATTCAATGGCAGACTTTATGTCTGCAGATTTCTAAATATCCTTTTCTTTTTTTTTTGAGTTGGAGTCTCACTCTGTCACCCAGACTGGAGTGCAGTGGCTACTCCCGGCCACTGCAGCCTCGACCCGCTGGGCTACTGCGATCCTTCTGCCTCAACCTTCCAAGTAGCTGGAACTACAGGCACGCGTTACCACACCTGGCTAATTATTTATTTATTTATTTATTTATTTATTGTAGAGATGAGGTCTCACCAAGTTGCCCAGGTGGGTCTCAAACCCACAGGCTCAGACAATCCACTCACCTCAGCCTCCCAAAGCGCAGGATTACAGGCTGAGCCACCGAGCCCGGCTTAAATATTCCTTTCATCTGAACATTTCACTATAAAGAACAGGCATCAAGGTCTTCAACTAATTGAGATAGGAGAATACGAATCATTCCCTCATTTTAGCCATGACAAGAGAACAAAGAAAAAGTCACTGTAGGCAGGTGACCACTCATAAGCTCACCTGATGCGCAATTCTCTTAACCGGCCCCGTCGGGTCCAAGTACGTGAGGCATGATATTGCACTGGATGACTGGCACTGGCACTAGGTAACCCCCTCCGGATCCCAGAGAATGCAGAAGACTTCTTGTTGGACAGTATTTTTGGAGAAAAAGGTTTCTTAACTGCACCATCCCTAAAAGACCTTAAATGTGAAGAGTAAGGAGGCAAGGAAAGAATAAAATTATCACTATATATGATAAAAATGCCTTTTAATGTACAAGCAAAATTAAATAGATTAATTAATGGAGACAGACAATACCTATCCTTCAAGGACAATAAGCAGCCCAATCTCTGACAGAAATATCTGCCAGCCACTGAAGATGGGTATTGCTAGGTCAGCTCTAGGTGGGAACTACAGAGTTGGAGGGTACTCTGTAGTCATTCGGCCTACCACATTCTTTTTTTTTTCTTAGAAACAGGGTCTCGCTCTGTCATCCAGGCTGGAGTGCAGTAGTGCAACCATAGCTCACTGCAGCCTTGAATTCCTGGGCTCAAGGAATCCTCCTACCTCAGCCTCCCGAGTAGCTGGGATTACAGGCACACACCACCACACCAAGCCAATTTTTAGTAAAGCCTGGTCTCACTATTTTGCCCAGGATGGTCTCGAATTTCTGGCCTCAAGTGATCCTCCAACTTTGGCCTCCCAAAGTGCTGGCATTACAGGTATGAGCTACCAAGTCTCTTAGCCAACATACTCTTTTTTAATATGTAATTTTAAGGGGAATAATTCACAAATTTACAAACGGGTTTTATTAAAAAAAAAAAAAAAAAAAAGGGTCCAGGCACAGTGACTCATGCTTGTAATCCCAACACTTTGGAAGGCCAAGGTGGGAGCATAACTTAAGGTCAGGAATTCAAGACTAGCCTGGATGACATAGTGAGATGAGACCCTGTCAACACAAAAATAAGTTTTTTATTTTATTTATTTTTGAGTTGAGGATCTCACTCTGTTGCCCAGGCTGGAGCGCAGTGGAGCAATTATAGCTCACCATAGCCTTGATCTCCTGGGCTAAGGTAATCCTTCAGCCTCAACCTCTTGAGTAGCTGGGACTACAGGCACATGCCACCATGCTCGACTAATGTTATTTTTATATTTTGAAAAGACGAGGGCTCACTATGTTGCCTAAACTGATCCTGAATTCCTGGGCTCAAATGATTCTCCTGCCTTGCCTCCTGAAGTGAAGGGACTACAGGTGTGAGCCAGAAAAATTTTTTTAATAATTAGCCAGGTATATTAGTACATACCTGCAAGTCTTCGCTCTTGAGACGCTGAGGAGGAGCACTTGAACCCAGACGTTTAGGAGTTGGAGGCTGTAGTGGGCTTTGATTAAGGCACTGCACTCTAGCCTAGGCAACTGAGACCATGTCTCAAAAAAAAAAAGGTTTTTTAGACAATGTGGCTTTGATACCAATATGACACCACATACTTTTACTAAACACTAAATTTCTGACTTTTAATCCCATCTTAGAAACATTAAGAAATTGTCTTTTATAATCATGGAAGGAAAAAGCATTGGTGATGGATTGGAAGTGGAGATACAGGCATGAACTCATGATTTAAAAAAAAAAAAAAAAGTATGTTAGAGTTCTGTCCACAGGAAGCACCTAGAAGCAGTGGTATCCCACTAGTAATGAGCATAACTACAGACCAAACATGGTTTAGAAAATAACACTCCCTACTAAAAGGAACCAAGACTCCTTGGAGAAATGGCTAGTCTTCAGGTCTGGGATAAGGGAACTACAAGCCAAGCCTAGAATATCTTATCATGTCAAAAAATAAGGAAATGTTAAAATGATGGGAGTATGTCAAAAGGACATAAAAATCAGGTTGAAGGGGTTCTCATAGCCAAATCTGAAACAATTTGAGCAGTAACAGATTAAAACCCAATGGATAAAACAAGAATCCATAAATCCATACTGTATAAGCAAATAAATGAATAAATACATAGGGAAGAATGGAAAGCTTTACTTTGCAGTAGAAATACCAATGAATGAATTTGGAAGGAGAGAATTGGAAAGTCATAATTTAGGAACTATCAAAGTAATAATTGATTTAGGTTAAGAATTTTCAAGGGATACAAAACCAAGCTGATGCTAGCGTGATAAGGAAGAGGATATTTACATAGTTTCAAAAAATATTTCAAAAAAATACTGATTTGTTACTTTGTAGAAATTATAGATACTTTCTAACCAAACAATAAGTTAACATCACTGATAATGGAACCAATTAACATGACATGTCGCCTCATATGATGCACTGAGGACACAGGATCACTTCTGTGGTTATTCGGGTCAAAAATGCATAACCTAAATCTAATAATGAAGACATATCAAAGAAGCCCAATTTTAGAAATATCCTTAAAAGGTAAGTGGTTTGAGGCTGGGTGTCGTGGCTCAAGCCTGTAATGCCAGCAATTTGGGAGGCTGAGGCGAGATGGGAGGATCTCTTCAAGCCAGAAGTTTGAGCCCAGCCTGAGCAACACAGCAAGATCTCATTACATTAAAAAAAAAAAAAATTAAATTAGCCAGGCATGGTGGCGCATGCCTGTAGTCCCAGCTACTTAGGAGGCTGAGCTGCACTTAGGAACACTAGACAGCACTTCAGCACTATGTTTGTGGGCCATTTCAGACAGTGAAATCACCAACAAAAAGCACAAAAATTAGGAAAAAACGTGGCACTATACAGAATGTAAAAAGGACACTTACAGTATGAGTGCTTTAAAAAAGAAGGCAGAGCATCACTTGCTTTCATCTTACCTGGGAACATATGCTTTGAATAACTCAAATTTTTTGTAGCTCTACGTATGTCCTAAGATGACTGAGAAAGCACATAGAGAATTAATTTGAGGATTATAAATAAATTTTAGCAAGTAGGTAGATTCACAAATACAGAATCCATTAATAATGAAGACAATGAATAATGAGGATCAACTGTATATATATTCACACATACGAGGGGGACCCCCAAAAAACCCAGAATTATCTTTTGAAGGAAAGGCTCCTTGTAGTACAGGCTTCCCTAACTAGGTAAGTATTCTAGGAACCCATTGGCATCAGTGTACCAGCTAGTGTGGTTGAGAGGTTGCATTCGGCTTCAATGAATTTTGGATAATTTTTTTAAAACTTTTTGGAGATTCTTTCAACACATCTGCCCATTTCATAACCGGTGTGATTTATGAGCACACTTGTCCATGCCATACTGAGTGTCAGCAGTTTTTGACCAAAAATGGCATGACCCCCATGCCCCACCGTTCCTGTTCACCCGATATCGCCCTGAGTGACTTTTTGTTTTACTTCCCTGGATGAAAAAAATTGCTCAAAGGGAAACATTTTGCTGATGTGAAAGAGGTGAAACAAAAAATGACAGGAGTACTAAAAGGCATCAAAACTGATTACTTCAAAAACTATTCTGAGCAGTGGAAAAAGTGTCTTGATAGGTGTATTGCATCAAATGGAGAGTACTTTGAAGGTGCCTGAAGTTTAAACATGTAAGAATACACAATTTTTTATAAATAAATTCCAGTATATGATATGTACATATACATCTAGAAAGAGAGAGAAAAGAAAGAGAATAAGACAAATATAAAATGTTGATAATAGAAGAATCTAGAAAAAGAAAGGTATACAGGAGTTCTTTGTTCTATTCTTGCAACTTTTCTGTAGGTTTGAAATTATTTCAAAATAAAGGTTTCAAAAAATTAAATAAGGCTTTCAACCTACTCACTTTAAAACAAAATGAAAAGAAGCCCTAAAAGATTAAAAGCCCTTGAAACAGCTAATTAGTGGAAGAAGTACTGGGATAGTCCTCTTCAGAAGTTCTGCCAAATAATCAACTCCTAGTCTACACTCCACAGAAGGAAGAAGTCCAAGCCTAAAGTCACTTTTGTCCTCACTGCTCTCTTCTTTCATCAGTCTCTCTGGACAGCTGAAGAACTACTTATAGCCCCGGAAATTTAAAGACCATAATAATATTAACAGTGGTGTACATGAGACAGCCCCAGAAATCTGAGTTATTCTAGTAAAATCTAGTAAAGGACAGGATCACAAACTGAAACTCTCTATTAAATTCTGACTAAGGGGGTATAGATAGGATCATCAGGTAGCAGCAGCTTCCTGTAATCTGCCTTTAGAACCAGTCAATACACACTCTTTCTTCTTTTCTTCCTCTATCCCACATCCTGGAATGGCTATGAACTTGGCCGGGAGGATGAGGACCACATCCTAGAGATGGAGTGGAAAGACAGAAGGATGGGCTAATGAGGTTATTACTATGCAGAACCATCACAACAACTCTGGGCCACACACCCTCCAGATTTCCTGCGAAAGGAAAACAATTTCTATCCTATTTAGCATTGGTTACTTTGAATTTTTTGAACCTGACCCAAACTCACAGAGAAGAAAACAGTAACTGCAAGTAGAGTATGAGGCATGGAGTGATAAAAAAATGAGGCTAGGAATTGGGCTGTGGTGAGGTCTTGAAGGTAAAGATAAGGAGCTCAGACTGGAGCCTAAAGGCAATGAAAGTCACTGAAAAGTTCTAAGTAGAAAGGAAACAACACAGTCAGGTTTGCCTTTTTTTTTTTGAGTCAGGGACTCACTCTGTCACCCAGACTGGAGTACAATGGCACAATCATGGCTTACCATAGCCTTGACCTCCTGGGCTCAGGCAATCCTACCACTTCAGCCTCCCAATTAGCTGAGACTAGAGGTGCATGCCACCATGACTTTTGGTAGAGATGAAGTTTTGCTCTGTTGCCCAAGCTGGTTCAAGCAATCCTCCCACCTCAGCCTCCCACCTCACACATTATAGGTGTGAGCCACCATCTATGATTATATTATAGGCATCAGATTTGCATTTTGATATGTTAGTCTCTCAGCCATCATGGAGCTGATGTACCTAGAAGTTACCAAACTTTGATTTCTAACTCACTGAGAAAACTTCTGAATATAGTTTGGCTTCCCACAGAAAGTACCTCACTGGGAGAGAGGTGGCATACATTTCTGGTTTCCCTGGTAACTATATTTATAATTATAAACTAATAAACTGGCACTTTATGCATTATGTCAAAGTAATTGACATTCTGGTTTATACGTCAGCTTAGTAAGCACAAGTACATCTCCAAAAGACTCAGGGACCATTCACAAAATTGAGGGTGAGGGTGAATCGGAAGAATTACGTACAGCCTGGTAGGAACTTACAGTCTGGGTTCTAATCACTAGGATCAGGAGATCATAAGCCTTGAAAAAGGTTTAAGGTGATTCCAGACTTGTAATATAGGAGACAAACTGGGAAATGTAAATCCTTTCTGGAACAAGGTACCTTTACCATAAGCTTTAAGACATTCCTATATATATATGTTTTTTTTTGTTTGTTTGTGTGGTTTTTTTTGAGTCAGTGTCTCACTCTGTCGCCCAGGCTGCAACATAGTGGCATGATCCCAGCTACCACAGCTTTGACCTGTTGTACTCAGGCAATCCTGTGGTCCCAGCTACTTGAGAGACTAGGGCAGAAGGATTGCCTGAGCTCAAGAAGGTCAAGTTTGCAGTGAGCTGTGATGGTGACACTGCACTCCAGGCTGGGTGACAGAGTGAAACCCAGACACAAATAAAAAATAATTTTTGTGCAAATTTAAAAGCAATATAGAACAATTTTAGAAATTCTGAAAAATGCTGACAATTATAAACAAAACAATAAAAATAGCTTACAAGTTATAATGCTGCTTTAAAGAAAATACCCTCAAGCAAAGCTAAACTAAAATGTTTAAGAATACACCGTTGGTGATAAAACCATGAAGAAAAGTGAGAAGGCAATTACTAGTAAAGATAGTTGTGTTTGTAAGGAAGTTGAGAAATGACTGACAAAGCTCTTTTTTTTTTTTTGAGTTGGAGTCTCACTCTGTCGCCCAGACTGGAGTGCAGTGGCCGCTACCGGCCACCACAGCCTCGACCTGCTGGGCTCCGGCGATCCTTCCGCCTCAGCCTTCCAAGGAGCTGGAACTACAGGCGCGCGCTACCATGCCCGGCTGATTTTTTGATTTATTGTAGAGATGAGGTCTCGCTTGCCCAGGCGGGTCTCGAACCCGCGGGCTCAGGCAATCCACTCACCTCAGCCTCCCAAAGGCACGGGGTTACAGGCTGAGCCACCGAGCCTGGCTGAGTATATGCATTTTATATGTAAAGAATTGAGTAGACCACCCTAGAGCATGCAAGGCCTTGCTGTTTAGTTTCAATCTTGATGCTGAGAAGTAAATTTGGAATGGTTGATAGGCCACTGCTCTTAGGTTCAATTATTGGCAGACATTAACTGAACTACAGAAGCATCATTTGGCTATGGCAATCTGTTAGCCATGGCGATTATCAGATTAAAGATGGACGTGCACTCATTACTGAATCAACATTATGTGTCAACAACGCTTTCTGAGTCATACATAGTCAGAATGAATATTACCTTGAGTGTAAAAAATACTGGCTTTGTGCAATGCAAAATGTCGAGAAAAACTTTTGACTTCTGTTCTTAATTCTATTTATGCTTTAAAAATAATGTTATATCAGTGTTTTCTGGTCTTAGTAAGAGGCAATGTTGCTGTAATTGAACGGAACTGAGTCAGTTCTTAAAATAGAGATGTTTGTAGAACAGAGAAGGACAGTTTATCAGTCATAATGGAAATATCTCTTGAGAATATCCAGCTTTCCTTCTTCCAAATTTGTGTTCATAAAGCAATCTCTGCCTTTATGATTTGTTTTCCTGGGAGATTTCCCTACCAGGATTGCAAATAGCTTCCATTCATGCACCAGGTAGGTGGGTCTGTCTTTGAAAAGTATTGCGTTTACATCTTATTGATGTTGTCTTTTGTAAGTTTACTTAGCCCTGGTTTTCCTCTATCGCTTGCTCAATCATGGGTGCTCTTAAGCCTTTGAGATTTGGTCCCTGTAATCCTGAGGTCAGAACCTAGAATGGTGCCCTTCTGTGCAGACTGAAGTGCCATCGGGAGTAGTAATCAGATGGTCTATTTTTGTGACATTTTCCAAGTTGTGTCAGCACCATTTGTCTTGCCTATAATATACCGATGCAAGGAGTATAGATTTATGATATTTATAATATAAATCAGAATTGGTGAGTTTTCTGATTCTGTGCTTGTGGAGCTGTGGAGCCTTTTAGGAGTCTACGGTAGACTGTCTCATGACTGCCTCCACCTCCTGGTATTTCTGTGTGCATGTAGGCCCTCTTACATCACGTGCCTGGGCCACTTGACTCGTTTCGGCCCATATAACATTAGCATGTGTGATTCAAGCAGCAACTTGACTGGCATGTGGTCAATGGGGTTCGTCCACTTAGAAAGCTATCTTTTCGAAACCAGTCATGCTGCTTGGAAGCTTGCTCTAGAGTAGAAAAGTGAGAGGACACCTAGGAAGAGGACTTGGGGCATGAGAAGCCATCCTGAAAATTCCAGTCCCAGCTGTAGTTCCAGCTGAACATGGCAACACGAAAGACCTCAGCTCCATTCTGTGGAGTAGAAGATAAACTCAGAAGAATGGCCCAGTGGAGTGCAATCAACCCACGGAATTGGAATAAATATATATTTTAAACCAGTAGGTTTTAATGAGCGGTTTGTTGCACAGCTGTAGATAAAGGATTCTTTTTCCATGGAATCCTGGATTCTTTACAAATGTGTCTGTATTAATACTGAAAGAAAATGGTATCTAATTTCAGGGGCTAGCACTGAGCAGTGGGTAGTAGTACTTATCCAAAGTCACTTGAACCCATTTTATTGTTCTTGTTCCGCCTATGAATGGTATTACACTGCCATCTGGTGGCAAAGACTAAATGTTCTGGATGTTTCCCGGAATCTGGTGAGTTTATCCAGTAACATTTGTGAAACTGTTAAAATACAAAAATGTGCGCTTGAGCACAAAGAACTCCAGAGAACCAAAAGAAACAAGGAAAAATGTTTCATGAAGTGAAAATGTTGGAACGTATCCAGCCGTGTGCACGGTACAAGGATTCTTTGCTGTCATCAATTGCTCTTACTTCCTAATCACTCTTGAACATGCTGTGGACGCGACGGAAATATTGCGCTAGAAAAACCTGGTTACTTTTCTTCTTTTCCTTTCTACTACACTGGGAAGAGAGGGCATGATAAACAGAAGTGGAAACTTACTTCATTCCCTTTTCTTTGTCAGACGAGTATGACATTGTGAGATGTTCTTTACTCTTAGAGAGGCTCCCTCAACCTCTCTGATGTGGACAGAGACTGCAGTGAGTGGGGTGGAAAGAGGGTGGGCGGTGGAAAGTGAGAGAGTTTCCAGATGTTGAGTTCATTTGATATTGCCAGTCTCTTTCATAGTCATCAACAGGAACGCGTACTATCAGGAAACAAAGCAAGGACGATTGTAGCTGAATGATTCAGCAGGAATGACGACCTGGGCCGGGCTTCCTCGTGGGTTTGACCCAGTCATGGTAGAACTCGAGGTTTGGATCTACGGTTTTGTCATTGGGAATACTTTTTCTCCTCTAAGACAGATTTAAAAAGCAACTCAAATATTTTGGGGGCTTAAAAACAAATACTCTTTAAGAATAACAGATTTCTTTCTTAGAGATAATTTTGTGTCAGAAAAATCATTTTTTTTTGTTGTATATTTACTACCAAGATATAACAGCACAACACCTAGTATAATAAATAATGCTTATATATATCTATATGTATATGTTTGTGTGTGTTCATGTGAAATCTAGAAAATAAAAAAAACCCCAACTTTCTTCCAAGTAAAAAGATTTTATCTGAATTATGATGTTGAAGGAGACACAGTGCTTATTTTGTCTTTTCAAGTCGAAGTAAATTTCTCTTAACATCATATGTATTACAATAATAGCATCTAGTTAAGATTTCATTATGACATTTCAGTTCAATATAATACACAATGCGTGCCATGTTTTTATAAAACATTACTCGGTATGAGATATTCACATTAACTACAATTGCTGAAATGACTGATGTTTAAATCTAACGACAGTTTCTATCATTATTAAACTTCATTATAAAATAAAGTCTGTGGGTGGAATTGTGGCTTGATGCTTTTGTAATTTGCTCTCTACCTTTTCAATGTACTTTTCAGTTACATCAACTGAATCATTTCATCTTATAGATGCAAAGACGAAGGAAAAGAACAAAAACATGGCCATTAACGGAAGCAGTGCAAATGTGCATAGTTAATGGAAACCATTTTGACATTTTGTATTTGATTCCATGGTGTACCTACTCAAACAATTTCAATGGCATATTAGAACAAAATGCTACATTGTGCTCTTTACTAAGAATGCAAGTAATAGACTTCAAAAATTACCTTTTCACTGAAAGTATTATCTGCTGGAAATGAAGAAATGTTTTACATTATGATAGGCTAATAGCAGCAAGAGGGAGCGACGGGCTGGCATGATAACTCAGGCAGGGGAGGGACTTGACTCTTTACTCTCCAAAATGCATTCTTTTACTCTATGAAGCACAATAACAATATTCCCCTTCAATATTTGGGTTCTAATCGTATGGATTCTAACTTTCTGCAGCCTCTGACTGCATTGTTACTAATCCAAGTGTAGGCTTGTGCTTGTTAAGATAGAATCCAAATCTTTATTTACTACAGGGCCAAAGTGTAAGGGATAATGACTGCTTTTGAATACGTTAATTTTCAGTTGTGGGAAACTGCCAGGGGAAGGGGGGGGGCACATCTCATCAACAAGAGTACCTGCATAATGAACATTTGTATATCTAACCCTGCATTGTACCCCACGTCTTTAAAATAAAAAAATTTTAAAAAAGAATATGTTAATTTTGATTCTAGGAGAAAAACCTCCTTTATAAGTAGAGAGCTTAAAAAAAATTAGATGTAGAAATTATAATGACTTAGTTCCCATGTGCATACTAATAGGCAGCTTATTTATTGGGGGAGCAGTGTAGGTTCTATGGATTCTACTAAAAATGTGGTTTATTAGGGGTATTTTGATGTAGGACAGGAAAGAGGATGCTACGCATTTGAGGAAGTAGCCCCATTTGTGGGAGGTATATACACATTCGATACCATTCATTAAAGTACTTTCACATAGAAATATCTTATTTGATTCTCGTAACAACTCAGTGAAGCAAGCATTATTTCCTTCATTTCTCTCACGTGAAAACAGAAACTCAGAGGAACTGTGATTTGCAAAAGTTCTTTTATTTCTGTAAAAGAGGACAAGGTGATATACTATGCAAAAAAACAAAAAAAAAAAGACAGGAGGGAAAGCCCCTTACAACATCCTTTACATACTTTGTACATATGTATATGTATTTTCAATTCAGCTGAAGCCCAAGATTCTGACCCTTAGTCTGTTGCAAGTGTCAAATGGACACCAACAGTTTAGAACATCTCACAGTCCTGTAGCTCAAGATGGGGCCTACTGTGAAAATGCACCTTCTTCATTGCTTGTCTTGTAGTTATAGATTGTTTAGAAGCTTACAAGTGATGCAGGGGAAAATAAGAAGCAGGAATACTAAAAAATCAATTTCTGTGTTATCTGAAAGAAGCAAAATGATAAATGTCTATGAAAGCCCAAGGTGCCAAAAAACATTTTTACAGGAAGATAAAAATTGGTCAATTCACAGGTTGTACCTGTCTTAAACGTAAAGCAAAGAAGCAATAATATTAGTCTATTTGAAACTCCAAATCTTATTGTCCTGGCCAATCCTTAAGAGAATTGAAACATTTGTATGTGTGGGTGTATGTTGGGGGGAAGGGAGGTATAGTGTGAAATTTTTCTTTAAAACTGGCTTCTTTCTTAGCATGGCAAACTATGTTTAGAGCTGTCATCTGGCCCCATCATGTTGGTAGCTGGCACAGAGTAGTACGAATTTATTGTACTCAGTATACACCAACCAGTGAGATTCCTTTCTTAAGTATGTCCATTTTAGATTAAATATGTTGACAACTAGTGTATTCCTCTTCATTTAGACAGCATAGTGTTATTTCCTGAGCTGTAACTCATCTCTGCAGATTCTGTTTTTACATTGGACATTTCTTCAATCTTGAAGTAAAATCCCATCTCCAGAGAGGGCAGGCTCTAGTTTCTCTATAAAGAAGCTATTGCCATATTCTCTGGTTGAGAGATTCTAAAGGACATTTCCACACAAGAGCATCTGCCATCACCCGAAGATCTTGTGCTCTTGGGCATATTGGGGACCCATCCTTAGAGAGTTATATAGGTGGCTTGTCTCAGAAGGCAGTGTAAGATCTGGCACACAGCCAGCACAGTCAGGTGGTGCTGTCCAGGGAGGGCCCAACACATTACCAAGAACTGGGGGAGTTAGGAACCCATACAATCCATGGTAGTACTGACATGTGGGTGAGAGATGGAAAGTCCATGCTCATAATGGTCTTCAGAAGCGCAATCCTAAGTACATTGGATAGCAAGTGAGGAGGCACAGACCAACCACAGACCTGTGTTCAGTGAAAGTCGGAGTCAGAGGCCTTCAGAACTCTTGGGGTCTTGGCTTTTGCTGGCTCACAGGCAGAAAAACACGAAGATTCAGGAACCTGGGTGGGGCTGGACAAGAAAAGGCTGATGGAGCTTCCCAAGAAAAACAGACTGTGGACAATCAACACAGTTGATCGTTATATGAAATGTGAACTATGGAAACACAGAGTTCTCAAGTGCTCCTGCCCTTCCACGTTGAGGAGAGGGAACCAACTGTTTGGGACAATTCCTTGGCAGGATTTTGCCTTAACAGGTACTGCTCACAAGGACAACGACCGGATTTGTAGAGTGCTCTTTTCAGGGGCAATGTAGTTGCTGGAGTTACAGAGGGATGCCTGGAACTCCGGTGCCCCAGGCACAAGGAACAAGCTTTGCTCTTATTACCCGGAGACCATGGTGCCCGGTGGAGCGGTGGGGAGACAGAAACAAGGACCTTGTGTAAGCATTATCTTCTTTGTGGAAGCTGACAATAATAGTTTTTAATCACAATTGTTATTCAATGAACATACATGTTTGGTTTCTCACATAAAGACATCAGTGTAAAGAATGTGCACCATGGCACATCTACTACTGACATTTAGGCATTGACCTCTTAAAAACTGAAGTAGCACCTAAAATGTGAAGCAGCATTTGAGGGAAACTTGAGCAAAATATATTCTAGAAAAATCTGCCACTGAATCTCAGGGAAGATTTTTGTCTAAAACTGTATTGTTTTCACCAAATAACACTTAAAAATATATACTGTTACTTAAGCCAATAAGCCATGTCTTAAGTTCTAGGCATATGCGTTGGCAACCATATAAACGAGGAAAGAAACTGCAAAAATGATCACCTGATGTGTGAATAGTCAAGGTAGGCAATGATGCCAGGTGGTGCCTTGGTACATAATAACGGGAACGGCGTGTCAAAGCACAGCAATCAATAACAAAGAAAAATCAACACATATTCAACACCATCCTTATAGTGTTAAGCTGATTATCCACTTCAAGTAATTGAGGCAGTGAGATGAATGTGTCGAACAGCGTTTATTTCTCTTTTGGAATGCAGCGATGGGTATCAATGCAAACGAATGTCTTACGTTGCTCATCGTTGTCCACCTCGGTGATAGATTTCCAAGAAAAGAGATATATTTTCCAATGATTGAGTAGTGCCTACATCGGTTTTTGTCATCTTTAGACCATGCTATCCATGTAAAAGGGTTAACTTATGAATTTTCCAATTTCACACGCATCTACATAAGTACACACACGCACACATAGAGAAACACATATATACACAAACGCACACCAGTTATGTCACTTAAGGGCTTCAAGTAAATTAACCTCAAGCAAGAAAAACTTCAGACAGATCCTTTTGAAACAGACTCTCCTGTTTTATATCTACACCTCTAAAGAGGACACATGGTCTGTACAAACAGAAGGAGAGTTGCACTTCACTCATTTGAGCTAAAAATAAGCTTGTATAACTCCACGGTGAGGAACTTTGCTAGACCTCCATGGAATTTAGAGAATGCCTGCTCCCCTCAGCCTTTGAGCCCAACGTGGTCACCTTCCTCAATGAAACACGCTGTCACTTCACCACTCTCATCGTCGTTATGAAAGCTTGAAATCTCAATTTCCGTTAGTTTAGGACCCTTGTGGTTTCTCACCTTCTGAATTAGCAGCCTTCATGGAGAGAAGATCATTATAACATGACTGTCTCATCTTCCTCTTCACAAAACCTGAAGTCCTCAGTTCCTTTAACACCCCTTAGGGAACGTATCCTTCAAGATGTTAATCAGAATCTTCTCTAAGCCGCCATACCCATCTTGAGCCTCCATACATTAGCACTCTACCCCTTTTTCGAGGGCCACTTTAAGTTGCACCTCCTCAACAGACTATTAGCTTAAGCAGTACCAATTCCTCATTGCTTTGAATTTCTTATGTTAATTCTTCTCCAACACACGTTAGGCACAGTCTAGAGGTTCGTAGTGCAGCTTCTGGAGTCAACAGACCTGGGTTTGAATCCTGGTTCTGTCACTGCTTTCAGGCAGGTTGTATAATGTCTAAGCTTTATTTATTCCCTCTGTGCATCAGAGCAATCATATTGTCTTTCATATAGGGAAGCCGTGAGGATGGAAGGATCAAGTGCAGCTGAAGTATCAAGTCAGGCTACATGATATGTGCTCCCCAAAAATTAGCTTTTGTTTTTACCATATTTACGTTATACTTCTGTATCACATAGGTTTTCTTATGCGTATATGCCTTATACGTGGGTGTCTTCACACCGAAGCCAAGATGTGCACATGTTACTGGGTCCAGCATTACCAGGCTTATGTAGAGGGATTTTAACTCAGAACGCTGAGCATCTGCTTTCGTGAGGATTCTGGGAGACTCCAGGAAAGGTTCTGCCTGAGTAGTGGAGGTTAAAATTATGGAGGCAAATTTGGTCCAAGAGGCAATTTTAAGCACAGCTTTTGGGGGTTTTCTCAAATGGTCCTTTGGCCCAGATCCCCAAAGTTTTACCTAAGAATTGGAATAAACAGATTCCAATGAATAGCATTTAAAAACAATAGGAATATGTTAAGGAAATTTCTGTAATAAACTGAAGACAAATGTCAGTGTGATTTTGTGCTGAGGCTGCAGACTGATGCTGTTGGTTTGAAGATATTTCCTACTTATTTTATGGACGTAACCACTTGAAGCATTCAAGGCACAGGTAGAGAAGACTCTCCGGGACAGATAGTCAGCCCTAAGAAGAGGGAAAGGCCACAGTCATCTTGGGGACTCAGGGACCTTGGTGCTAGACCAGACTTTCTATGCTGTGGCACCAGCAGACCTTAGAGAAGGAATTCATAAGGCCACGACAGGGCACAAATGGGAAGCATAGCACTTGGTATCCAGAGGTAGCTTTCCCGGCACATTTTTGATACTACTACAGTAGAACCTGAGCATTTCCTTGGTTAGTCGGAAGCGTATAAGGCAGGCTGGTATTGCTGTGCTCTTTAGAAGAAGGTTCTTCTGGAAAAGGACTACTATCATGCTGAGTTTCTGAGGCTTGAGGCAAGGCAGATTATATGTTTTCCTCACAACTAGGCTTTAAATCCCTAGAGGACAGAGTCCTACACATCTGTATTGGTCTGCTTGGGTTGTCATAGCAGAATACCACAGACTGGGTGGCTTAAACAACAGAAACTGATTTTCTCACACTTCTGTAGACTGAAAGCCCAAGATCAAGGTGTCAGAAGGTTTGGTTTCTCCTGAGGTCTTTCTCTTGGGCTTGCAGATGGCTGCTTTCTCCCTATGTCCTCATATGACATTTTCTCTGTGCTTGCACTCCTGGTATCACTTCCTCTTTTTTTTTTTTTGAGTTGTTGTCTCACTCTTTTGCCCAGGCTGGAGTGCAGGGACACGCTCACGGCCACCCCAGTGTCGAACCCTTGGGCTCAGGTGATACTTCCGCCTCAGCCTTCCAAGTAGCCAGAGCTACAGGCATGCACTACCACGCCCGGCTACTTTTTTATTTATTGTAGATACGGGGGTCTCGCCAAGTTGCCTCGGCTGATCTCGAACCCGTGGGCTCAGGCAATCCACTTGCCTCAGCTTCCCAAAGTGCTGGGATTACAGGCTGAGCCATCGAGTCTGGTCTTTTCCTTTTTTAAAAGAACACTAGTCCAATTGGATAAAGGCTCCACCAATAAGATTTCATTTAACCTTAATTACCTCTTTAGAGACCTTATCTCCAAACACAGCCACACTGGGACTAGAGCTTCAACATATGGATTTCAGGAGGACACAATTTAGTTCATAATACCATTTTCACTTTACTAAGCACGTGCTTACTGCAGGAGACATATCTTTATTAAGAAATCTGGATTGTTTTACAGCAGGCCAACAGGGGAAATAGGTTGGGGGCTAAACATTGGAAATATGGCAATTAAAATGGCCTAAAATAATAAAGTATCTGGCATATGAGAACTCCGATATTTCTCCCCAGAAAAGCTACCCCTATATAGCTAAGCTTTAAGAAATTTTAGCAAGATGTTTATGAAGTTTCTTGAAGATGATAGTAAAAGTGTTTCATTCTTTTGTAAGCTGATGGAAAAAAGCAATAGGAGAGAACAATGTGACTCACACTCTGTCATGTGACTAATGGCAGACAGTATGAGGAGGTGCAGTCCTAAGAAGACCCCAGAAGCAGTGAGCTGAGCACATGGCTCTAATGCTCGGTGTATCACACATTGGCCACTAGAAAACAAAAGCGATGGATGGTGTGAAATGTAAATTGGTGCCCACCACATTTGATACCACTTTTTATATCCTAGATATATTAATTCTACTTGGTGAATATATTCTAAGAAACTAATTTTCAAAATGTTGACTGCAGCATTATTTATACGGTGAAAAAACTAGAAGACACCATTTCCTTAAGGTTTCACATTTGGTTTGGCAAAATTATGATGTAGCCACAATTACATAAATTTTAAAAATTATGATGATAAAATATTTCTGTTAATGTACAAAGTGCTTATATTATCTATTAAGGAGGCTATCCAGAAATAAACACACACACACAGACACACACGGAGTTGTATAGTATAACAGCTACATAAAAGTTGCATGAGAAAGGCTAGAAAAATGCATGTTGGTAGCGCGCGCCTGTAGTTCCAGCTACTTGGAAGGCTAAGGCGGAAGGATCGCCGGAGCCCATCAGGTCGAGGCTGCGGTGGCCGGGAGAGGTCACTGCACTCCAGCCTGGGCGACAAAGTGAGACTCCAACTCAAAAAAAAAAAATGCATGTTGGAATGTAAGAATGATTGTTTTTAGGTGGTGAGACTATGAGTATTTTAAATATATATATGTATGTACTTAATACTGTAAATAATGATAGTGTAATATCAGTAGAATAAAACTGAAATAAGAATATATACGCTTCAAACAATGCTCACTGCTAAATTACCCTGTTAGATAGTTTTATCTGTTTTCTTCCCCTAACTGTGTGTGAGACAGCCTACTCCCCGCACGTTCAGTGATAGGGATCCTGTGCCACTCGCTTCTGTATTCCTTCTCTTGTAGCAAACTGGATGATACCTGCTTCTAGTTGAATGAATGAATGAAATACTCTAAGATATTTTATGCAGTCAGTATCTTTCCCTTAATTCCCATTGCTTCTACATCTCCTCCTCCTCGCCAGTATTTTTTGCGGTGGCCCCTGACTAATCTCCCTACTCATTTCCTTTCCTTCTACTGCTCTGGCAGCTTGCTTTGTTTCCTGAGTAACTGAAACTTCTTGAACCTTAGGCCTTAATTTTTTGAAGATAAAATAATGAAAAGTTGTAAAGCACTTAAAAAACATTAGGTAACAGAGAGGAGAGCGAAGCGTTTTGACTGACTTCCCTGTGGAACAATACCCTCTAGCATCATGCAGACATACCTTCTGTGAAAGGTGGGGAGGGGATTGGAAGGGAGGGGCATACCTCATCAACCGGGGTACCTGCATGATCAATGTTTATATACCTAACCCTGAATTGTACCCCACATCTTTATAATAAACATTTTAAAAAAAATAAAAGGGGGAAGAAAAGGAATCATTTCCATGCCTATGGGACAGGAATAAAGTTAAAGATAAGTAAAAGATATTTTCTGCAGAAAAGAAAATCAAGCTTACAAACTATGTTTTTCTTTCCTTCTCCACAGAATACACTTCTTGGTTCCTTTACCCTGCAATAATATGGCACAGATGCTCTGGAATACTATGAGATAGGAGACAAGAATAAGAACAATGAGCTGAATTTTTTCTTGGCTCTTCTAAAATTGGTCTTCAACAAAGTGAAAAGGAAGATTTGATTGCTACATCTGAGTATCTCTCCAGAATTCAAACCAAGACTTAACTTTTCTCTAATAAAACTCACCTTTAAAAAAATCGCAGTTTATAGAAGACACTTTTGCTTCTTATTTAAAATAATATTATGATCCAGTTCATTGAAATAGAGGTGAACTAGGTTAAGCACTAATTTCAAGAGGGTAACAAATATTAGGAACTTAAATTTCCTGGAACTTTAACCCCCACCTCACCCTCTGTGGGTTAGAATCTGAGTGTAGGGACGATGGCAGAATTTGCTTTGGAAACTCTGGTATGGTTACTATGACAATAAAACTTTAGGGATTGCTGTCTTCATTGACTCAAAATGACAGATGGCCCATTATGGGAGTGTACATGTTTGGAGATGAAAAGAAAATACATCACGCTAATGTCCATTCATTGTGCTATTGCAGAGTTGGGAGATGATAACTGAGTGGGGCGAGAATAAGCAACCAGAGAAGAAAGATTAAAATAAAAATTTATTCCTCGTGAAAGCTTGTCAGCTGAATTGAAGTGTGCTTAATAGATCACTGTCTCTCGTCAGCCATGTAGAGAATTCAACCCTATCAGGTATTTACTTGCCACTGCTTGATGCAAGTTTTAAACTTCCTCCACTATGACTACAGTTAGGACTACAGTTAAGTAAAACTGAATACAAACAAGCTAATAAAATTCTTATGTAAGAACAAATAAGAAAGTTTGGTTTTGTTCAGCATCTTTTGGGTGGTTTTGACAGTGTGTGCCATGTAACGCAGATGATGGAGCACCCGGAAAGGCTCTGTTTCCCTATAGTTTTGTTCAAGGTATTATAGAACAGTTTGGAATTATAGGTCAAATTGAATGAAATCAAACTTTGAACACATGATGTGAATAAGTCCTTAAAACTGTCGTTGTGGATTCAGACAATTAGTTTAGCAGAAACTATTACAAAAGACTTAGTAATTTTGGCTAAGCTGATAAACTTGGTATGAGTAAGTATGATGTATCTGTCAAACAACACGTTTATTATTAAGACCTTGAATCTAGACAAGAAAAGTGATAGTCTTTTGTGACATTGTGGTCATTTTCAGGATGCTTGTAGAAGTGCACCTATCTTCTTATCTACCTATTTCCTATCATCTATCTGCCCATCCCCATCTTTGATATCCATTTATAAATAACTGAAAATTTCAGATAATGAGTGGATCTTAAGTCAGACCACACACAGGCTACGTGCTAATGGAACCAGACAGATTTTACCTATCTTCAAATATACCAAGGACAGTGATGCCGAAGATAATTTTCTGAGGTTCCAAGGAGGACCTTCAAGAAGAAATGTTTCAGCTCAAAATTTTGAAAATTTTCTAAAAGACAGGCTTTCTTAAAAGAGCATGCTACATTAGAAGGTGGTAAACTCCATTTTATAGAAGCAATGGTGCATTAGCATTTGGTCTCAGGGCAGGTATGTTGTTAGTACGACTTAATAATCAGGATTACTTAATCAGATGAGGATTGAAAAATCAGAAGGACTTAATAATCCGATGAGAACCTTGGCTAGATGACCATAAGCCCTCTTTCAACTTTAGGGTCCACCATTCTATCATCTCTGAGTTAGGTGTATGGTGCTCATCAAACCCCTGAACCATGAAACTCCTGCATTCTTCAGGCCCACAAATCTGGGCCTAAAGATACTATGGCAGAGTCCACAAATCATTCACAAAATTGGGTAGTACAATTGAGAATGAGTGAATACTAAGGACAAGGCCGGTATGACTGCATTTATTCTTTTTGATGGCTACTTGGTATATTTTTAACCTTGGCCTCTAGGAATGTAAAGCCAATACATTAACCCTGATGACACTACCTCTTTTCCAAAGATTCCCATTTAATTAATGGAAACATAAGGCTTGTCAAAATGAGGAAATGAGGCCATTTCTCCTTTCCAAAGAGCTCCTGCAGTAAATCACAACACTCTGCTGAAGATTGCTTTCTCACATTTTAGCAGCATAACATTTATTGAGAAATAGTCTTGCTGGTTAGAATTTTTGTTGAATGCCATAAAATATTATTTTAAAAACTCTAATCTTAAGAGATATCTGTATGTGGTATCGCTAACACATACACACACAAACATACACAAATGTATAAGTACTATTCATTTTTCCCATGTTGGCATGTTGTAAAATTCTGTTTTCTTTTCATTCCTAGATGTTGTAAATAAACTGGATCTGTACAGTAGGTTTTTGTCAGACTCCCAGAAAGACAATTTTATTTTATAGCACATCCTAGAGTGACAGCCAGAAACTGTTCTGCTCCACCTCAGCACAAACAAAATTAGCTTTTCACAATATTTTTGCAGATGTTAAAGGTCATTAATAGAATGAAACCAGATGACTAAAGCAATACATTCAGAATGATTGGGTTTTATTTTTCTCCCTAGCTTAAAGACACAGAGTCCACTTTTCTCTCCTACTTGGCTACATTTCAATTTTTTTTTTCAGTTACTTAAGGGTTTCTAAAATCATAAAAGTGGTAGGATATGTATTTCTTGGCTTATGCCACTTTCCTAGTTTGACAGAGTTGGAATTTTATTAGGATGAGAATAATATTAACTGTTCAAATATCTACACTGCTTAACAACTACCCAAGATTTCTGTTTATACTGAGGTCAAGCTTTTGTTATGAATCTCATGAAATCCTCTTTCAGTTAAAAAAAAAAAAGAGACAATTAACCCGAAGAAATGCTAGAAAATTTGTCTTTCAGAATAGAAAGGAAAAAGCTATAATATAGTGACTCTAGTTGGTTAAAGGATGCCACAAGATTTTTTAGGACAAAATGCTTACACTGCCTGTCCATACCTGTTCCTGTTTTATTTGTAGCATTTGGCCCACACATATATAAAGAAACTGCAGCTAATACAACCGGATATGTTTATACTAGCAGCATTTACAGATCAGTTTGAAATTAGTATAACTTCTAGAATGATCCTGCCTTTATTATTCACAAGAGGATTATTTGGAAAATAATTTTTATCATGCAGGCAACAAAACAAAACACAATTCATTACGTTTCTCAGTGAAAATGGAATAGAAACATACAGCTTGTCCTGGTTCCCAGATCTGCTTGTGGATATGGGGTGCATGGGTTGTGCTCCCATCAGGGATAGAACAGTTCCCAGTTCCCCATACAGCAAATCACGCGGTAAGGCAACTCTTCTGCAGAAGTGGAGTAAGGGTTATTGCTATTGTATGGCGCGTCTCCTTTGTAGGAAAGATAAAAGGTTGAAAGTACAAAGGTGAGGAAATACAATGTTAAAAGGTGGGAGGTTTTTTTTGGATATCTTTTCTTTTGATCTTGGGGTTCCAGATATAATGGGGCTGGGGGTGGAAGCCTGAGAGAGCAAGCTGAACAGTTATTATTAAAAATATTTGTTGGGATGCTTCTGCATGCCAGGCACTGTTTGGGTTGTTGAGAATACAGTGGTGGATAGACAGGCATACCTCAGTGATATTGTGGATTTGGTTCCAGAGTACCACAATAAAGTGAACACACAATTAATAGGTCATATGAACTTTTGGTTTCCCAATCCATATAGAAGTCATGTTTACACTGTACTGTAGTCCATTATATATACAATAGCAGTATGCCTAATCCGAGCCTTGTCATCTTTGTACTAGTGGAGTGACTTGACTCATTTTGATGGCTGTTGCCAGACTAGGGTGGCGATTGCTGAGGGCTGGGGCAGTATGGCAATTTCTTAAATTAAGACAACAGTAAATTTGTCACATTGATTGACTCATAAACGATTTCTCTGTAGCATGTGATGCTGTTTGATAGCATTTTACTCACAGTAGAATTTCTTTCAAAATTGGAGTCAGTTGTCTCAAGCTCTGCTGCTGCTTTATCAATGGAGTTTATGTAATATACTAAATCTTTTGTTGCATTTCAACAACATTCACAGCATTTTCACCAGGAGTAGAAATCATATTTTTTGCTCATCCATAAGAGGCAGCAACTTAGGCATATCTTCAGGCTCCAATTCTAATTCTAGTTCTCTTACTATTTCCAACATATTTGCAGTTACTTCTTCCACTAAAGTCTGAACTCCTCAAAGTCATCAATGAGAGTGAGACCCAACCTCGTCCCATAAATCATGAACGTTCTTAATGGCATCTAGAATGGTGAATTATTTCTTGAAGGTTTTTGATTTACTTTTCTCAGATATAACAGAGGAATCACTATTTATGCCACCTCTAGCCTTATTAAATGCATTTCTTAAATAGTTATACTTGAAAGTCAAAATTTCTACTTGATCCACGGCTTTTTTTTTTTTTTTTTGAGTTGGAGTCTCACTCCGTCGCCCAGACTGGAGTGCAGTGGCCGCTCCGGGCCACCGCAGCCTCGACCTGCTGGGCTCCGGCGATCCTTCCACCTCAGCCTTCCAAGTAGCTGGAACTACAGGCGCGCGCTACCACACCCAGCTAATTTTTGATTCATTGTAGAGATGAGGTCTCGCCAAGTTGCCCAGGTGGGTCTCGAACCTGCGGGCTCAGGCAATCCACTCACCTCAGCCTCCCAAAGCACGGGATTACAGGCTGAGCCACTGAGCCCGGCTGGCTTTTTTTTTTTTTTTTTAACAAGCATAAAACACATGCACGCGTGTGGTGCGCGCACGCACGCACACACACACACACACACACACACACACCTTCTTGTATATCTCCATCAGAGCTCTTGGGTGACCAGTTGCATTGTCAGTGATTACTGATATTTTAGAAAGAATCCTTTTTTCTGATCAGTAGTTGTCAACAGTAGACTTAAAAATGTTCAGTAAACTATGTCGCAAACATGTGCTGTCACCCAGGCTTTGTTGTTCCATTTCTAGAGCACACATAGAGTAAATTTAGCATAATTTTTAACAGTCCTAGAATTTTCATAATGGTGGATGAGCTTCAACTGAAAGTCACCAGCTGCATGATCCCCTAACAATAGAGTCAGCTTGAAGCTATAAAGCCGGGTATTGACTTCTCCTTTCTAGCTTTGAAAGTCCTAGATGGCATCGCATTTTCTTCCAAGAGAAGGCTATTTGTCTATGTTTTGAAGATGTAAAAAACTGAAAATCTGTGGTTTAGAATCCCACCTTCATCAATGATCTTAGCTAGATCTGGATAACTTGCTGCAGCTCTCTATCAGTACTTACTGTTTCACCTTGCACTTTTATGCTATGGAGATGACTTTTCTTCAATCTCGTGAACCAACCTTTGCTAGCTTTCAGCTTTTTTCTCTGATGCCTCATCATCTCTCTCAGCTTTCCTAGAATTGAAGAAAGTTAGGGTCGGTCTTGCTCTGGACTAGGTTTTGACTTTTAAGGGAATGTTGTGGCTGGTTTGATCTTTTATTCAGACCACTCAAACTTTCTTCATATCAGCAGTAAGGCTCTTTCTGGAGCAGTCAGAACGCATACAACATTTATTGATTAAGCTTGCCGTCTCATATAGGTACAGCTTGTGTTGACCCAAAATAATACAACATAAAATATGTAATATCAAAGATCAGTGATCACAGGTCACTGTGACAGATATAATAATAATGAAAGAGTGTGAAATACTGCGAGAATGATCAAAAAGTGACCCAGAGACGTGAAATGAGCATGTGCTGTTGGATAAATGGTGTCTACAGACTTGCTCAGTGCAGGGTTGCCACAAGACTTTAATTTGTAAAAAGCACAATATCTGTGAAGCACAGTAAAGCAAGGTGCATTAAAATAAATTATGCCTGTATCAGACAAGGTATTGCTTTCAAGGAGCTTATATTTTAGTGAGGAAGCCAGAAATTAAATAGGTAAAACAAAAAAATTAGCATTCCGGGCAGAGAGAAGAGGAAGTACAAAGGTTTAATTGCAAGGTAGAGAACAGGTTTGTTAGTTCAAGGATCAGAACAAAGGTCTGCTATTTCTTGTTGGTTAGGGACACAATGATAGGAGGTGGTGTCTGGCTCTGGCTGGGGATGGGGGCCTATCCACCTAGGATGGTAGGGGCTACAGTAATGATTTTAGACTTCTTAGATTCTAAATACAGTGGAAAGTCTTTGGAAGATTTTCAGCAAGGGGATGAAGAGGCCCAATTTAGGTTTCAAAATCCCACTTGGACTGCTGTGGGGACCAGGTAAGAAACTAGAGCAGAGACCCAGACAAGGGATTGATGGTGCCATGGAAAGTGGCGGTAAAGATGACAATAGGCGCATCAATTTGAGATATGTTTTGAGGGACAAAGTAAAACAATAATTTGTTGATAAGCTGGATGTGAATGGAAAGAGAAAAAGGAATAAAAAATGACTTTGGATGGTCTCCAATGTCTTCTCCTGACATGAGAAAAACTTGAACATTTAGGGTATGGGGTGGCTATGCCCATTAAGCAAGTAGATATTTGAGTTTGACCTACTGGGCTAGAGATTTAACATTTTACGTCATCCATATATAGATCTTCTTTAAAGTCCCAAGCTAGTTTTGAGGATTTAGGTTAGTGAACTTGTTCAGAGCAATTTTAGCAGTGAAAAGTATTCAAGCTAAATTATGAACGGAAAGGGATTGACCCTAGACTTAGAACAACTTGAAGAGCAAATGCTAGCTTAGGATATCAATTTTTCGAATTTAGGAAGCTATAAAGGGCACCAGAGAAATAGATTGTAGCTGGAGGGAGATATGGGATCAAATGGTATGTTTTTTTAAAGTAGGAAATGCAAGAGTTTGTTTATTATACTAAAGAGAATATTTCTTTAGTGGCAGAAAAACAGATAATGGAATGGATAAAGAGAGGGAAGGAGGGAAGAAGAGAAAAAATTTTCGAGAACTGAGAAGGGATAGGGCTGGAACTTAAGTGGAGTTTGGACTGTTTTGTGGTAGTGGCACTTATTTTTTGGTACTAGACAGAAAGCAGAGAGTGATCTGGGAGGTGAAAATGTGAGAGCATCTGAGGTATGAGCCAGGTACCTTAGAGTCGTGGTACCAGCTTTACTTTCCCTTTGCTATCTCCCAAGACAAGAAAAGTCTCTTCTGATATTTAAAAAATTAGTTATGTTGCAGATGGACAAGAAAATAATATTGTGTACTTGGTTGAGAAAATGTAAAAAGGAAGCAATATCCCCCCTTTCCCTCAGAACTAGCAGGTTGGTGTTTAAAATAAACTCTTAAAGAAAAATAGATGCTTATTTAGGAAACAGAATTAGGCTGTGTGGCCTGTGTGCCCCTTCCCATATGATGTTTGTCTGGCAAGTTCTAACCATTGCAGATTCTGCTGTGAACATTTAAAAACATGCTTTTTCTTCCTATTGTTTTTCGGATGTTGTTAAAAATAACATTAAACGTAAAGCTAAATTACTCTTAACTATAATCTTTCTATCTTTTCTTTCAAGCTCATAATCATGATTTGACATATGCCCTTAATGTCTGCCTTAATATATTTATATGCATATATGTAAAAAATAGATGGTAGAAATGCTGCGTGTATGTTTCAAAAAATCTGCATACATTTTATTTGGTAAATATTTTCCTGCAAGCACATCAATTTATCCAAAATATTTTTTACCTTTACCATGATGATATCTAAAGACATTTTCCTGTATTGTCTTTTTAATTATTAAAATGTTTGCATCTTTAATTTGTTCTAGAGTCTTTGTGTTTGGTGTAAAATAAAGATCTGCTTTTGCAACATTTCATAGGAAGACCAATTGTCCTATTTGTTGAAGAAATAATCCCCACTATTTAATACTATCATATTCCAAGTGCATGTATACACAGGAAACTTTTTTTTTTTGGTTTTATAGTCCATTTCTTTAGCTAGCATTCTTTATTCTATTACTATAGCTCTGTAATATATTTTAATTCCTGTGCCAGTCTTATTATATTTAAGAGTTGTATTGGCTATTCTTTTGCCTTTATTCTTCCTTACAAATTTTACATTCAGTATTTCAAATTCTGTAAAATCCTACTGGCATTTTGAATGGAAATGAGTTTAATTGATAGGCTAATATGGGCAAATTCACAATAATGACCATGTTTATCCACATTTTTTTAATTTAGTCAACTCTTCTTTTATGTCCATAAGCAAATGGACATATTAACATTTTTTAGTATAGGTTTTGTTTATATGTATATTACACTGCTTCATGAATTAAGTCACATATCATTCTAGGTAATTTGCATGTATTGTTTACTTAATCTGCACATCAACTTTCTAATAAAAGTGCCAATTATTATTCCCATTTTTCAGAAGAGAAAAATCAAAGCCTTAAGAGATTGAATAGTCTGACAGATGTCATAAAATTGTAGGAGCTGAATTGAAACCTAATTGATCTGACTTCACAGCTTCTAACCATTATATAAAGGCAGTTTCTGGCATTCTCAGTACTTATAGATTGTATTGCTATTTTATTTTATTTATTTTTTATTTTTATTTTTTGAGTTGGAGTCTCACTCTGTCACCCAGACTGGAGTGCAGTGGACACTCCCGGCCACCGCAGCCTCAACCTGCTGGGCTCCGGTGATCCTTCTGCCTCAGCCTTCCAAGTAGCTGAAACTACAGGCGCCGCGCTACCATGCCCAGCTAATTTTTTGATTTATTGTAGAGATGAGGTCTCGCCAAATTGCCCAGGTGGGTCTCAAACCCGCGGGCTCAGGCAATCTACTCACCTCGGCCTCCCAAAGCACAGGATTACAGGCTGAGTCACTGAGCCCGGCCTGCTATTTTAAATATAATATTTTTATTGCATTTTTATTTGGGTACAGCTGGTATGTGGAAATGTTATTAATTTTTTGTCATTGATTTGTGTCTAGCAAGCTCTCTGGACTTTCAAGTTAGTTTTAAAAGTTGCCTTTGATTCTTTTGGGTACCTGTGTAAGCAAACACATTGTATGCAAATAATGGCAGTCTCAACTTTTCAGTTTTTCTACCTCTGTTTTTATCTTGTCTTATTACAATGGCCAGTACCTCTAGTAAAATGTTAAATGTTAGGATTGCAGGTAGACATTCTGGCTGTATTCCTCACTTCAATATTTCTGCCTTTAAATTTTACCATTACAAATGATGTTAGATATAATCCTCTTTATTGAGCTAGTGAAGTTCCCTTCTAGAACTTGATTGCCAAGAGTTTTTAAATTTTTAGTATGATTAAATATTGAATTTTATCAAGTGACTTTTTTCCTTTTGAATCTGGGAATGTGGAAATTGACACAAATAAATTATCTGATGTGAAACTAGCCTTGAATTCTGAAGTTACATGCTACTTGGTCACAATATCTTATATTTTAATACACTGTTGGATGGGATTCATCAAAATGCTCCTTCTTTTCCTTACTTCTGTTTCCATTCATACAAGTTAGAAATTTTTGTTTACTTAAGGACTTAGTATATTTTAAAATCATGTAAGTATGGTGACTTTTCTTAAGGGAGATTTTTCTTTAATGCTTGTTCAGCTGTTTGGTTTTCTAGTTTTACTTGATAAAAATGTTTTAATTTTCAGGAGAATTGTCAATTGTAGCTGTCTTACATTTATTGATATGTTATTCATTGTATTCCACTTTAAATAAAAATATTAAATGTCTGTAGTTATGCCCTTTCTTTTTTTATGATTAATCAGTCTTGTCAGAAGTTTGTCTCTTCTCTTTTTTCAAATATCTAGTTCTCTGTTTTGCTGCTCATATATACTGTTATGAGTACATATGTGTATGCTTATTTTCTCTTTAATAAAAATGTTGCTTTAAATCTTATGTTTCTTTCTGTCTTTCTTTTTCTTTGACTTTTTTGTCCACTTTCTAGCTTCTTGAACTGAATATTAGATAAATTATTTTCAGTTATTTTACTTTAATATGATAATCTGAAAGTATAAATTCCTTCTAAATATTTATTGACAAACATTTGTTAAGTACAAGTCATATATTACCCTGGTAGGAACCACAAACAAGAAATAGTGGGAAATTTTGTGCTTAATTAATATTTATTTGTACTATTCATGTCTTGATATATGATTTTCATGTATTCTAATTATTTTATATCTTTTATAATTTTCCATGACTAATACATTATTTAGATGTGTTTTTTACTGTTCATAATTTTTTTAGGGGTGGGAAAAGCTACATATTAAAATTGAATTCCAACTTTTTTGTGTTATAGTTAGAGACTGTGTATATAATGTTAATTTTTTAGAATTGTTGAATCAATTAAAAATATTACACATAGCCTTGACAAATGTGTGTTATTTATTTCTGGATCTATTTGCTTTTTAAAGTTTTTTTTTTCAAAATTTTTCTGTAGTTTTTTGTCTATTTGGTGTATCCATTTGAGACAATTAAGTTAAAAGTTTCCCAATATTGCTGTGGTGCCAATTTCTCCTTGTGATTCTATTATGTTTTGCTTTATTTATTTTAAGGTATATTGTAAATTGTAGGTAAACTCATAATTGTTGTATATTTTTAATGGATCATTCATCTCTCAACATAAATGGTTTCTTTTGGTCTATTTAATTGCTTTTTGCTTAAATTGTATTTTGTTTAACAGGATCTTCTTTAGGTTACTATTTACGTTTTTTTAAATTTTTTTGTGTCATTTAATTTTTGTGAACCTCTAATAAACATAGTTTGCAATTTGGTGGGTGAATGTAATCCTTTTACACTTGTTTTTATTATTAATATATTTGGACTTATTTTTGCCATTTTATTTTATGTATTCTGTTCACTATTTGGGGAAGAGAGGGAAGGATTTTTCCCCCCCTTTCTACTTTCTAAATAACTTATTGAATTTTTAAATTTTTTTCCAGCTTATTGTAAATTATACTAATATTAGGCTAAATTAAGCACAAAATTTCCCACTATTTCTTGTTTGTGGTTCCTACCAGGGTAATATACAACTTGTACTTAACAAATATTTGCCAAATTTAGTCACTTATTTTAAATATTTATTGATTTTGTACTATGTTTTAGTCACTGGAGCATAATGGCAACAAAAAACAGAGACAGTCTCTGTAATTGAATTCCTATCAATGAATTCCTGCTATGCACCAGGTGATTTGTAGTCATCTGGGATACATCTGCATTCAAACATCTTTAAAAAAATTTTTTTTTAAATTTTAAAGATGTGGGGTTCAATTTAGGGTTAGGTGATGGAGGTACTCCTATTGATGAGGTGTGTCTCCCCCGGGGGTAGTTTTCCACTACTCCAGCGCCCCCCCCCTCAGCAATTTCCTACTACTGCCAATCCCTTTCTTATAGTATTATGATAATTGTTCAAGATCTGCTTACGAGTGAGAACATGTGGTACTCAGTTCTTTGTTTCTGTGATAGATCACTCAGTATTATAGCCTCTAAGTACATCCAAGTTGCTGTGAAGTTCATAATTTTGTCCTTCTTTGTGGCTGCATAATATTCCATCATGTATATGTACCACATTTGTTTTATCCAGTCCTCTTTCGGTGGGCAGCACAGTTGGTTCCATGTTTTTGCTATTGTAAATAATACTCATAGCCTGCAAGGACCACAATATTAATAATCACATGTACATTTGTAAAATTAAAACTATGACAAATGAATATTATGAGCACAGAGGATGATATGACTTTGTCAAGGAGATCAGGGAACGTTTCCCTAAGGACACAATGGTTGAGTTGCTCTCCAGCAAAGGAGGAGTAGTTAAAAAGCAAAGGAAGGAAGGGAAGAAGTTTCTAGAAAAGATGAAAGCATCTGCAGTTTCTCTGATGACAGAGAGCATGGTGTGCTGACAAACTGCTAGAAATTCAGTGTGGTGGGAGTGTGGACTGGTGAAGAAAGTGTGAGAAAACCGGGAGATTCAGAAGGCAAGAACTATAGGGTCTTGTAAAGCATATACAAACACATGACCTCTCCTTATCTTTTAAGCAGAGTGCAAGTGTGTGTGTGTGTGTGTGTGTGTGTGTGTGTGTTTTGTTTGTTTCACAGTTGGGATCTCACTCTGTTGCTCAGGCTGAAGTGTAGAGGCAGGATCATGGTTCATTGTAGCCTCACACTCCTGAATTCTAGTGATTCTTCTGCCTCAGCCTCCCAAGTAGCTGGGACTATAGATGTGAACCACCATTCCTGGCTAGGCATTGCATTTTTTGTTGTTGTTGTTATGAGAATGAGAGATAAGTGAGACATAATCAAAATACGCTTGTTGACAAGATCCTTCAAATTGAAATACATTAAAATTTATGTGTGGATAAGAGCAGATTAGGTGACACATGCTCAGGTGAAAGGCAACTGTAGTGGTATAGACACATCTCATTGTGAGATAGACTGAGGTGATGGTAGAGAAAACGTGAAAAGGATGGGTATAAGGACTTGAAGGTAGGGAAGGTACGAGAGTTGGGGGCTGATCACATAGGTCAGAAGTTGACTGACTTCTAGCTTGTTTTCATGTTAAATGGCAGTGGTGATTTTTAATAGAATATTAGATTGGTTAGATTTGGATTCTAGTCTTCTCTGGGCCTCAGGTTTCTCACAAGTCAGACTGTATGTAAGCTCTTGAAGGTCAGGGCCCACGCTTGTCTTGCTCACTGATGTATTCTTGTGCCCAGGATAATGCCACATATGAGTAAGCACTTCACAAATACTGATATTCACTGAATGTTTGAATATGTTAGAGTTGCATAAAATTTTACATTTAAAGATATTATGTAGATCATTGGAGACTGATTTTATAAAACACAGACTGGTTTTGTATTGACAGTAGTGACAATTCTAGTAAACGTTTCAAATATTTTTTGATTATATTCCCTTGTCTCTGTTCTATAGAAAGTAATTTCATTACAAAGTTAAATTCTGGTATCTTTAAACACTTGTTTGAGTTTATGTGTGTTCTGTTCGAGTGTGTATGAACAAATCATAGTTTTGTAGAAAATTTGTGTTTGTGTTTGTTTTTAACTCTGAACTTCAATTGTTCCAATGAGATGAATTTGGATGTCTCCTTTAATTCTTTAGGGACAATAAAAGTTAAATAGCTATTCTTCCTCCCCCAACCCTGAAGTGCAAATTAGCACTTCTTTTTTCAGGAATAATATGTTGTTGAATAAAATTTGCCTGAAATTGTGTTCCCTTTTTTAAAAAAGCTGAAATACTTTTAAGAATCAATTTGGAATATGTCAGGTACAGAGTTTTTGACGTGATATATCTAAGGTCATATGCAGAATCACTGAAATAGTAAATGCAAAATTGTTTGCAAATAAACTTGTGGATAATTTTCCCCCTAATTTTAAAATTAGTACTACCATCATTCTTTCTCATTTTAGGGTTATACAAGTGGCTTCTATTCTCCCAAATATCCCTCTCTGCAAAGCATGATGAAATGACCCATGGAATAATGACCTAGCAAAATATTGACCAGTAGGGTGATCATTTCATCTTTCTATCATCAAGCAAACCCCCTTCCCAATTATTCCAGTTGTCTGAGGTTCAGTACCTCAAGTTTCCCAGCTATTGACATGGGATTCACATTTTATATTTCTTCTTCCTTCATTTGGGCTTTATGGCGTATCCTTCAAAACACCTTTTAGATATGTCTTCTTCTTCATCACATTGCCATTTGTTCAAGCCTACGCTACTCACTTTGCATTGTCTAAAACCACAACAGGTGCCACCAATAACCACCACAGACTTCTCTCTTTCCTCCTCTTTCTCTTGCTATGTTCTATTTTACAGAGAAGGAATTGATGTCTAGAAGTTTAAGAAACTTTCCTGCAGGCATAGATGTAGAAAATAGCTGCTTTATGATTCAAACCTGCATGGTCGTTCAATAAAGTCAACGCTCTTGCCAAATGTCTTGTCCATTTTCCTCCTGTCTCAGCATGTTACATCCTACTGTCCAGTCATTCTTTCTCATAATGACCCCTCATGACTAATACATTATAACATCACTTGGTTTCCTATCACATTCAGTCCAAACCTCTCTGTAGAGTTTTTAAGGCCCTTCTCAATTGGTCCTATATAGCCAATCTTCCTAAATCTCCCCAAGCTGCAGCCTCTATTCCACTGAGTCTGAACTCCTCCCCAAAGTCTCTCTGTTCTATTCTTCCATGACATACATCTTGCAAATCCCTGACTTTCTATCTTCTAGACAACCTTCTGCTCATAAGTTTTGTTTGTCTAAAAACTGCTCAATTGACAGAGATATGCTTGCCTCCTTTTAGACACCGTCTACTTCATTCAATGGCTTGTTGAGTTGCTGGTTTCCAGTGATGTTTTATTGCTTGAATTCCTACCTCATAGGTTAATAGGTTTGCAGAATACTAAGTTCAGCTTTTAAACTTTTGTACATGAGAAAACTGAGTACCAAGATAGAGCATATGAAGGAAATATATTTTAGTTTTTTCTTTTGGCAGATGGGGATTTATTTACTTGTGCGGTATCTAGGTTGAAGTGTCCAATAGATCATTGACTGTACCTATCTGCTGCTCATAAGAGATGTGTAGACAAGAGATCCTAATTTGGAGTCTACCATGTAGAGGTGGCAGCAGAAGCCAGGAGAAGAGTTGAGAGAATCCAGAGATTGTTTAACACTGGACAAGGGATAAGGACTAAACCTTGGGGAGATCACCAACGGATTTCTGGGGAAGCTAGAAAAAGAGAGGAGAAAAAAGGTGAATGAGAGAAGCCAGTGGGCAGGTAGGTGGAGGCAAGAGAGGGTGCTGTCTTGTAGTAGGGAGCTGATCGATTTCCTTCTCACAGAGATCCCTGAAAAGTCACATGGAAGGGAGCACACTCTCCATAGGCCAACCTATGTCACTGGGCTTTGGTACCTGTGCATATGCTCTTGAATATGCATATTCGAGTCCATTCTTCCTTATTGCTATTCAGGTGTGATGACCATGCACGCATGCATGGTTTTAATAACACTTGGCCATAGATTTTCAGTTGCAAAGGTATAGATGGAATCCATGTAAATATCTGATTCCATCTCCAAATGATAAATTGTGTAACGATATGAAATTCACTTTAAACAATACAAATGAAAGGAGTATGAGATTTAAAATGTCATGCATTGGAGGTACTGTATGAGCAAAATTCCTATAATCAATCATCCAAAGCAAACTATTATTTAGAAACTATTTGAAAATAGATAAGCTAAAAATATCATAATTCAAGAACAAGAGAAAAGGATGATATATCAAAAGTTACTTTTTTTACATCAGCATATTGTATTTTGAGTTAAATTCAGTGTTATTTATTTTATAGATTCATAGCAAGTTAAATTTGGTTGACTCAAACTGCCGTTAAACTTCACATACACTATACGTATAAATAAACACATGACATTATAATGTAAAATCCCAGCTATATCAAAGAAAATATTTGGAGCCTAAAACTTGCATATAGGGTTGGATGAATTTGAAATACATAAATATTGGGAGGTTTAAAAATCTTGGAAGTTAATTTTTGGAAGGGACATTAAATGTTATGCTCATTACAGACAAGAGAGAAAATGAGGCCCAGGGATTTGTTCAAGGTGTAAAGATTTAGAAAGTAGCGATAATAATGATAAAATTACAACAACATTGCAATGATAATAATTACTCTTTTTTTTGAGTGATGACTATGTGCCAGTAATATGCTAAGTATATTAATATGTTATCTTATTCAGTACTTATAGGCGAGTTTATTTTTCCTAATTAACAGATTAAAAAAACGAAGGCACAGAAAGCTTATGGAATTTTTTTTTTTGAGTTGGAGTCTCACTCCGTCGCCCAGGCTGGAGTGCAGTGGCACACTCACGGCACCCCAGCATCGACCCACTGGGCTCCTGCGATCCTTCTGCCTCAGCCTTCCACGTACCCAGAACTATAGGGGCGTTACCACTTCTGGCGAATTTTCTAGTTATTGTAGAGACAAGGTCTCGCCAAGTTGCCCGGGTTGGTCTCGAACTCGCGGGCTCAGGCAATCTACTCGCCTCAGCCTCCCAAAGTGCTGGGATTACAGGTTGAGCCACCGAGCCCGGCGTCTATGTTTCAACTTAATAAAGTTAGTGTGTATTTCATGACCTTCTTTTATGACATCTGAAATCCAGAACTGATCATTATTATGATTAAAACTGATTCCAGGAAATAGAAAAACGCTTCTTTGTTTTCAAACTGCACCACTTTCTCTTCCAACACTTCCCATCCTGCCCCTACCGTGAGGGTCACTGATGCATCTAAAGGGAAGCATCATCTGTGTAGCCTATACGTAGGACTTCCATCTTGAGAAGCTTTTTCTTTCAATCTAGGAAAGTTTATTGAGCATTCAGGCGTCATAGTAAGTACTGTAAAAGGTACAAAGATAAAAAAGGCATGACCCTATTCTCAGAAAGAATATAGTCTGACAGAGCAGAGAAGTCAAAATCAAAGCCCCAGGTGCGGGGAGGACATAAGGGCAGGGAACCTCAAGAGCAAAGTCTCTGAGATGGGAGATCCCAGGGTAGGTTTAGGGCATGAGGTTTCCTATTCCGCTGGGATGCAGAAAACAGCTAAGGGCCAATGTGCTAGACAGAGAGAAATACCTTTCCTTTGTGCACACAGCACTCTCTCTTATTGTATAACATTCCATTTGGTCTTCACAACATTTTTTGAGGTAGAAATTCAACTTCAGGGCTCATTTTCTCATGTCTAGTCCTCCATCTTCCATTGAAGAAGAGCCAAAACATCGCTCTTTTATTCTATCCTCACATCTCCTTATAGCACAGTGATAAATTCAGGATGTCAAACATCCATTAATTTGGCTCAGCCTTAATCATAAGGTACTCTTGCCCAATAAAAAATCAATTTGTCGAATTTATTTGGTTTCTTAAAATCATGTGAAATGAAGTGAACTCCTTAATAATTCTTATGTCTCTTGAGATGCAGCAGAATGAAAGCAGATCATAGAAAGGTTAATGGCCCCTGAGTCACACGGGTCTGAGTTTGAATACAGGCTGTGCCACTTGCTGTGGTATTTATATGGGCAAGTTTCTAAAGGTCTTTGAACTTCAGCTTTTCCATTTATTAAATGAAATAGTAATGTTTCCTAGGGTCATGGTAAGAATTAAGTGAAATAACATGTGTAAATCACTTTGGCAAATGGTGTCTAAATGTTTGTTGAATTAGTGAATGAAATGAGTTGAACTGACACTAGAGGCCATGCAAGATGGGGAATTAGGTGACGGGACAGCAGTGGGTGGGACTGCAGAACTGAGAATGATTATAACGTTCTTAGATGTTCACAAAGGGAGGAGTCCCAGCTCTTGCAAATGTTGAATGTCTTGCAGTTGCAAAAATCCCAGCTGTACCATCAAGCTTAATTTAGTCACAGATCAAATGCCATCATGCATTTGCCTCTTCCAGCTGCTTTTGCCGTGGGCTGGGAAAAGTTATAGCTGTTGTACACTGATTCCCTGCTGACAAACTGTGAAGCATGGGGGCTGCTTTGTGAGTTACTTTATCTAAGCTTGAGCTAATGAGGATGTTTAGCAAAGTCCTTAGCAATTTGTCAACACCTTGGCATTCTAGAACCATTTCCCAGGGCACTGAGTAAACATTTAAATGTTAGAGACAAAACAAGCTTCTCGTTAAGAAGAATGTTATATGTTCTCTGTGTGCTTTATCCTGCTATTTCAGAAATGAAGAAGCATTTCTTTTCAGCTGGTGATTAGGAAGACATTTGCAGGATATTTTTAGAGGAGTTTTAAAGGCTTTCCTGCTGGAGATTTTCAGGAGTCCTCTAGACATCTCTGGTGGGAAAATCTTTTGCAAATCTACCAACCCAAGCTCTTCAATAGACATGTTATTCACACAGAAAGGATTTCCGAGATGACAAAATATGAAAGAGAACGGAGAGTAAGTGAAAGAGTTTTAGAACGTTGTGTTCACATCAGTGTCTATTCTGGGTCATTGACATTAACACATGACCATAAAATTCATAGATGTCTTGGTGTTTTACAACTATCCATTTGTTTAAAAAGTATCTATTGAAGCTTATTTTCCTAGTTTTGATGAATATGCTGTGGTTACGTAAGGCGTTATCATTAGGGGATTCTAAGCATCGGGTATACGGGAAATCTGTATACTATCTTTGTAACTTTTCTGTGAGTCTAAAATTATTCCAAAAACTTGGAAAGAGCTTAAGAAAAGATTAAAAATATCCATAGATATGGTAAAGTAAGATATCTAGATTTAACCTTGAGTTCTATAGCTTTATATAATATTGTAAGATGCAAAATGGGAAAAAAAATACTGAACGTCTATAATATGTTGCCCTAGGCACTTGGGATATATCAATAAACAAAACAGACAAAAATTCTTACTCTATGGCACTGATATTAGTGTAGCAGGGAAGACTGAGAATAAGGAGTAAGCCTCAATAATAAATGAATGAATGAATGAATAAATGAATAAAGTTAGAACATGGTAAGTGCTGTGGAAAAGCAAGTAAGAGAGGTAAGAAAGATGAGGGGTGTGTGGCAGGGAGGATCAAGGTGTGGGTTATAATTTTATGCAGGGTAAGTCTCAGTGAGATGGTGACATTTTAGTCAAGAATTGTAAGAGGTGCTATGTCTGAGGATGTCTGGGGAGAAGTGTGCTCCTAGAAGAGAAAGAGCCAGCCTTAGGTCCTGATGTGGACATTTGCTGCGGGAAGGAAAAGCCAAGTGGCCAGAGCAGAGGAAATAGAGTAGGGGGAGATAAAGTTTCCAGTCCAGAGCGATTATGTTCTGTTCACTTTACCTTAGCTCATGGTGAACATATTTGGATCACATGGAAGAAACGAGAAAGAACATTTATCAGGCACCGTATGCCAAAATTTTATGAGCATCATTTCACATATCTCTCACAACAAACACATAAGGTGAAAATAACTGCCACTAGTTTGTGTGTGAAAAAGTCAAGGCTCAGCAAGATTAAGTAACTTCCTAGAGTCACACAGCAAATAGTTAGTAGAACCTGGGCTCCATTGTTATCTCTCCGTGTAACGTCCATGATGTGTCTACTGTGCACGCTGCTCTGCTGTCCCCTTTGTGTCTTGCAGCTCAAATATGAGTGTTTGATTTCTTTAATCTCTGAGGTATTGTTGCTGATTATGGAATATTGAGGAATACTAGCATGCGATTTTATAAATTACTTTTTATTTTCAAGCATTTACTAAATCTGAGGTATCCCAATGAATAAATAGGATATTTTGTTCCCCAATTGCTAACTTATTCTAGACACAAGACTCCATTTTTTTGGGACAAATATGTGAGAGTTTTAGCCTATAGTCTTTAATACATATTGCAGTGTATGACAGAATAGGGAGTGACTGCTATTTCTTGAGTTAAGGATTGTTAGTTTTAAAGAAGAATGTGTTTGGGTTTATCATCTAAAGGGAAATCATTGTCCATCCTCAGTAGAACTCAGGAGTGATTTAGATATGACAAAAACTTTTCAGGTTAGATTTTTTTTTTTTAACTGATTATAAATGGTTTATTAGACTCACACGTGAAAATTGCTATTTTGTTTATTTACATTTTTAACAGTTTTATTAAAATGTTATTCACATCCCATACAATTCATCCATTTAAAGTGTACAATTCATTTTTTTTAGTATATTTACAGAATTGTGCAACTGGTCACCACAGCTAATTTTAGATAGTTTTTGTTCCTCCAGAAAGACATTTTGTATTCATTAGCGATCTCTTCCCATTTCTTCTTCACTCCCAGGGCCTTGGCCCTCAGCAGCCACTAATCTGCTGAATATTTTATGGAATCATACAATATGATACATATCATACTTTTTTGTATCTGGCCTCTTTTGCTTGGCATAACATTTTCTTTTTCTTTTCTTTATTTTTTGAGTCGGAGTCTCACTCTGTCGCCCAGGCTAGAGTGCAGCGGTCACATTCACGGCACCCCAGCCTCGACCTGCTGGGCTCAGGTGATCCTTTCACCCCAGCCTTCCAAGTAGTTGGAACTACAGGCTTGTGCTACCCCGCCTGGCTGATTTTTTTTTTTTTTAATTTATTGTAGAGACGAGGTCTCACCAACTTGCCCGGCTGGTCTTGAACCCGCGGGCTCAGGCCATCCACTCGCCTCGGCCTCCCCAAGTGCTGGGATTATAGACTGAGCCACCGAGCCCCGCCAGCATAACATTTTCATGTGTCATTCATGTTGCAACGTGTATCAGCACTCCACCCTTTCCCCCACCTTTTTGTTGAGTTGGGGTCTCACTCTGTTGCCCAGACTGGAACTCAGTGGTACAATCACAGCTCACTACAGTCGCCACCTCCTGGGCCTAGGGTGATCCTTCTGCCCCAGCCTCCTGGATAGTTGGGTCTACAGGCCAGCGTCACCACACCTGACTGGTCTCAAACTTCAGGTTAGGTTTTATAAGTGAGCACTTAGCTTGCATGGGAGATTTGCTTACAGGGGGGAACCCACAGTATCTAAGAACACACTTATTTCATCCAAATTGACCATTTTAGTTACTGAGTAGAAAAAAACAGTGAAAATTTCACAACTACTGTGTGGGACGAAGGAAAGTCTGGCAACTTAGAGAAAATAACAGTATCAACAATAAAATCAATACATAAAAATGAATTTATTTGTTCACAAAAAAAAGGAAATATAATACAGTAATATTGTCCCTTGGATAAGGTCAGAGAGAAAATCTTTCAGAGAACATTGTATGTGACCCAAACTAAATTAATGTCTAAATCTCAACAGGGCCAGAGATTGCCTGAGATAAGATTAAACACTTATTTAAAAAATTGTGTATTTGCAGATGTTTTAAAATTTTTACGTAAGCAGTTTTTCCTGTAAAGTTATGCTTGCTTTCAGAAAGATTACTGTTGGAAATACCCAGAGTAAATATTATTGGCACTTGTTATGACAGTTTAAGATTTGTGGTTTGATAAAGTAGAAGATTCTGTGCTTCTTTCTTGCAGGTATCATTATTAGTAGCAATGGAGAGCTCCATGCTACAAAATGCTACCATATGGAATGGATTCCAGCTTGTCAACTGGAGAAAATTATTGAGAGATGAGGTTGTCTTTTTTTTCTCTTGTTCCCTTTCTCCAATTTTCAATGGATTTGTAACTTCACTTTGTTTTTCTAGACATTGTCCATTGTTTTGCCTAGTCAGCTGGTACCATCACGGTTCTGCTTTGATATCTTTCAGTCCTCTTGTGTTGCCTATCTGTGGTCAGCTCTATCATCTCATCTCTCGTTACCTGATGAGCAATCACAAAAGAAGGCTGTGTTCTAATATTCTGTTCAAGGCATAGATGGTTATTCCACCATCTCACTGCAATTTTCCGAAAGGACCAGAGCTCTGTTGATAGGAACATTGTGTCCTTGAGCTCCTCCAGTACTATTCAAGGGTTGTCTTTCTGCCCTCCTATCTGGAGCAAGAGACTTAGTACTGATGAAGCAGCATAATAAGACAGTTGATCCAAAGGTTAGATATTTTAGTATTTCTCGGCAGAATTTACCAAACTCGATGAGTCAGCTTATCTTCAGCTGGGCTGTTGCTGCTTTAGCATTATTTAGAAATATTTTTAGCCATTTGTCATCTGTTTCTGGTAACTTGAGCTAAGGTGGCTTGCTAAAAATCACACGGGAACATAGACCCTGCTCAGGACCGTGACTCTGAACATATGCAGAGAAATGCAGGACAAGTGCAAATTCTCAGCAGGGTCAATTGCTTTTCTTTCCATAATTCACTTCAGAGTGGATATTATTAAAGAAATTCTATGTATATTTAACATTTTATTTTGGTGAAAGCAATGTCATCAAGAGACTGAAACTTATAGTATTAAGCTCAAATTCTATTTCTTGAGTTACCTTTCTTAGATTTGAAATAATAATTACAATATTTTCTGAATCCAATTCAGCATTTCATGAAGTGGTTAGTTTTGATTGTTTTTATAAAAATTTATGTTATCAAAACAATCTGTATTTAGGTATTTAGAATTAGATAATCACTATGTTCAATAATGAGAGTACTTTATTTTTCCTTTGAAAGTCATAGTTAAAAAATTTTAATTCAAAGACATATTCTGAGAAAGAAATGTTTTATTTTCTTAAACTATATTTATAATTGGAGAATATTTTCTGTTGTGAATAAAAAGATTCTCAGAAAAATGGTGTACTATATCCATCTACTTTCTCTTTTTATACATAGCATACTATGTTTGAGAACTTTCTCAATGATTGTTCATCATTTTTCCTTCTTTGTGGAACATAAATCACGCAGTTACAAACTTATAGGGAAAATCTGACTATAGATTTATAGCATGATGAGGTGAAGCGTATAAGTATTCATCCTCTATTTTAAAAGTGGACTCGCTTTCTACTTGATAAGAAATTTCCAATTTCCTCATGTAAAGAGAATCATAAGCCATATAGAAAACAACACGCTCTTCTGAAAGAAGTTGGAGTTTGCCACCAGACAGACCTGGGCTTGAATGCTTGTTTTGTCACTTACAACCAGTTTCACAAGCATCATTTCATCTCTGCAAGCATCCATTTTTCTCCTATGAAAAGCAATGATGACATATCTACTCTTGTGATTAGTTAGTAGTTTAATGTACATAAAGTACCTTAGTACTGTCCTTAGCAGATAATAAACATTCACAAATGGTAACTGGTTTGAAAGAAGGGGAGATACAAGTAGAACTCAACTTAGCTACTTCCTAGCCAAGTGATCATGGGCAAGGAAGTTAATTTTTCTGAACTTTAGTTTGCTGATCCATTAATTTTATGATGATACCTATTTGCATTATCGTCTATATAGTGCCTACAATACAATTAATATACAGCCACCTATGGCAATTACCACCTTAGTGACTATTGTAGCTTGCCTTCTGACACTCTTCTTGTCTCTGCTTCCTGACTGAGGGGTCCTCTAAAATAGGCAGACTGCCACTCAGTAGTTCATGTTTTTGCCACAAGTGTGGTCTTGGCTTCTAGTTCCTCCCGTAGGGCCAGAGTTCCCATTCGTCCTTCCACGAGTTCAGGGAGTCTTTCTGTTTCCTGGAGTGTGGGGGCGGACTGTGTTCAATAAGATTTTGGCAGCCTCCTTGTGTTATTTTACATTGTGTGTTGCTTACATAGGGATTGCTTTGTTGACACACATTAGCCATATGGGAACGATTCAGACACTGCTGTTGACAGTCATATTTACATTGTTATTTGTGTCTTTTTTCCCTCTAGTTCCAAAACAATTCAGGGATGGGAGATTCTAGCCACACCACAACAAACACCATTTTCTTTCTTCTTCTTTGTTCCCCCTCTTTCTTCAAGCACAACTTGCTTCTCATTTGCATATGTAGGCAAATTGCTGAGGTGTGTTTCAGAACTGATGATTATGAGTGTGCTTCAGAATCTTCTTTTTAAGGGAAACATTTTTAAGTTTCCACCTATATAACTATGATTAAAAAACCAAAAAAAAAAAAAAAAACCCCAAAAAAACCAAGTGTGAAAATTAGGCTAATAAGATGAGTCAAGGGGGAAAAAGTTTCAAAGTTTAAAAAAGAGATTGCTACAAACATGAAGACAGGGAGGGAAATGATATGAGTGTTCTTATAGGCTTTTGGGGTAAGTCAGACTTAAAAAAAAACCTACTAATATTTTTAATAAAAAACAGGACTATCACATATTTAGACAGATCACAAATGCTTACTAAAAATATTTCTTCTGGCTGAGAAGTAGAAACTTTGATTAAAGTTTGGAAAGAAAGGGAGAGAAAAAGACTTTAGATGATTTACCACCTATAAGTAGCTTTGGGTAACCAACTAACATTTGTGGATGACGTTTTCCAAGGAAGGCATTTGCAGAAAGTGGACTCGATTCTCAGGTTACAAATATAAAAGGAAGAATTAACAGATATTAACAGAAGAATTAATGTCTATATTCAACAGTTTTCATGTCATAAAAAATTCTTATTATAACCACAGAGATAGAATGTGGGGCAATTTTTTTGTGAAAAAAGTATTTACAGTATGATTCCCTTAACATAAAGCACTAAAACAAGCAAAACTAACCTATATATATTAATCTGATCTATGACTGTCTATTACTGGGGATGGGGAAGATTAACTGAAAAGAAGCCATAAGAATTTTCTGGAGTGATAGAAAGCTATGACTTGACTGAGATGGTAGCTAAACAGATGTGTATATTTGCCAAAACTCATATTGAACTGTACCTTTAAAATATATGTTCAGTTTATTATATGTTAATTAGACCTCAATAAAGTTGACTGAAAAGTTGCATTTTTACTAAGACATCAAAAAGAGCATAAATATTAATTAAGAAAACTATTGAGAATTAGGACAATTATCATGTATACAAACTAAAAACTCCTCAGAAAATCAGAACACATCATCCCATGGAAATATACCCTTCTGGCAGTTTTTGATAAAACTGGCTAGCTTTAAACCAGAAACTGCTTGTTTGTTTCTTGCAGCTATCTTTCATTTAATTGAATGTTGGATCTGAGTCAAAATTTTTAAACTCCAGATTCCTAAGGGTTTCACTACAGACTTTGACCACATAATGCCACAATATTTGGGTAAAGAGAAAAAACAATCCAGACATTCATTTAGATGTGAGCAAACATCCAAAGATTTTTGGCCTCACATTTTAATTTCCTCAGTAAAATACGTATCTTGGTGCAAAACTATAAATATGTGAATGTTACAGTATTTTTCTGGTATTCCTATGTAGCCTGGTTTCTCCCTTTAAATAAAAGGGTACTGTGCAGAAGCAGACTAAAGCAAGCAAAACTCTGTGGTCTTGGGACATATATTTGTGGCAATATACTGTCCCCAAGAAAACAGGTGCTACCACTGAGCTCTATCATTCCCAGAAAAATCCAAATCTCAAGTTAAAGGGGAGGCACGGATAGAGCCTAGCCTCTTAGGCTAATAGGCTCACCAGGAGTAAGTGTATTGTGTCTAATGGAGGACCTTGAACTAGATGTGCAAACATTTTTAATTTTGAAAGTTTTCCCTTGCCTTTGACAGCCAGTGTTATTGCCTATCTGAAACACCTTAAGGAGATACAACTAGTTATGCTACTCATCTTCCCAATGCCCTGAATTTCTTTATGAGTTAGAGGTTTATTGGATACCTTATTAGAGTATACAGTGCTAATTTATTATTGTACATAATTGACAATAAAATGGGAACTTCTTTTGCAAGCATTTCTTATCATGATGAATTGTTTAGTTATCAAAAGTTTGCGGTGTATTTCTCGGTGATCATGGAATTTTACATAGGATACAAATTAAAATTTATCCTGGTTAGAGAAAAGCTTTTTCACATTAATCTAACCCAGCTATAATATTCAATATGATTTGGGCATCTAATTTGGCTTCATTTGTTCTGCTTCAGGTAATGCCAATTTAATGATCCATTTATGTAATTGTAGAATAATAATAAAAATGCCTAACAATTTTAAGACTCAGTGTGTTGTGTTCCAAAACATTTCTCAAGGAAATCTAATATATCATAGAGTAATCTGAGGGAGAAACGGAGAATCTTATTTCAAATTAGCTTGGGAAACACCTCATAGTGTTGCAGTTTCATTGTGCTCCATTTAGCAAATGAGAGTTTCAGGGAGTGAAAAACCATGTTGAATTTCATTTAACCCAGTATGTCTCAATTATTCATTATACCTTCTGATGTCCTAAGAAACATTCTTCTTGAGAAAAACACAGTTCAAGTTTTTGTTTTGTTTTAAATTATATATCCTCTTTAATTCCCAAAACAACCCAGTAAAGTATTCATAGAAACTAAATTACTTCTCATAGTCAAACTAGTAAGTAATGAAAGAAAGATAAAATTCAGTTGTTGTACTCTAATTCCATCCATCCATCCATCCATCCATCCATCCATCCATCCACCTACCCATCCATGTTAACATTGTTCTCTCAACAGATGCTTGCATCTGTTCTAAACTTGCTGGCTCCAGAGCTAAACCATGTAAAGACAGTTCCTCAGGTGAAAGTGGGAGACATCTGATAAATAAAATGTTTTCATTCAGGAATCTCAACAATGATAGGAATCAACTTGTGGATGTGACAGGGAGGGACTGGCATGGGGCTGGATTGGACTAATTTAGACGAAGTAATAATGGTGGTCCTCTCAGTAGACCACTGAACGTATGCCATCTTTATCAATACAAACCTTGTTCTTCCATGGCTTACTTCATCTTTCTTAATCACAAGAAAGACCCAGGCTTAGTAACAAGATCTGCTGATTTTTTCCATGCAAAGGGAAATGTAAAACAAGTAAAACTCAACACATTTTTGGATTCTGCAAAACATTATTTTATTTTATTTTTATTTTTGAGTTGGAGTCTCACTCTGTCACCCAGGCTGGAGTACAGTGGCATGCTCATGGCCACCACAGCCTCAGCTTGCTAGGTTTAGGCGATCCTTCCACCTCAACCTTCCAAGTAGCTGGAACTACAGGTACACGCCACCACGTCCAGCTAATTTTTTTTTTTTTATTGTAGAGATAAGGTTTCACCAAGTTGCCCAAGCTAGTCTCAAACCCCTGGACTCAGGCAATCCTCTCACCTAGGCCTCCTAAAGTGCTGGGATTGCAGACTTAAGCCACTGCACCTGGCCTAAAACATTATTTTAATAAGTGTACCTGGTTAACTAAGTTTGGTCATCTTAATGAAAATAAAGAAATCACTACTCTGGAGAATGTATTATTTATAGGATGCTCACTAGTGAGTTCTTCCTATGTTCCCCCAGTCACTGATTCTCTTAAAATACTAGCCAGTTTTGGATTTATGTACTTAAGTTATATAGTAACTTGTATTAAAGTTTTTATTCATTCATTTATTTAATAAACATTGACTGAGAACCTATTGTGTTTCACACAATCTGGTAGATGCTGGATGATACAAGTAGGAGTAAATTATATTACTCTCACTTTAAAGAATTATTATTCTAGTGAGACAAATACATAAACAGATACATTAGAACACATTATGAAAATCACACAGGTAAAGTGTTGAGCAGAGACCTATGGAGATATGGATGATGAATGGTCAAGTCTTGCTGGGAAGATTGAGAGGTTATTTGATTGACAGATTCAAAGATTCTGAGGGGAGTAGAATGGAAAGTAGGACGAGCAAGAGGCATCCAGTAGAAGTTACACTGGGGGTGATGGTGACACTTTTAGTGTACCCAGAGGTAGGATGTGTGGAATGGAGGGCAGGAGATGAGCTTGGGTGTGCAGAATATGGCAAGATTGGGATGAGTCTCTTGTGACAGGTAAGACTATTTGCCTTCTGCTAGCTGGCAATACAAAATGAAATAGTTCTCCTTTATTTCTCTCTAGGACTTTGTTTGGGAGGAAATGTGGCGGTGAAACCAGAGAGAAGTCTCTTGCAAGATTCCTACCAAGAAATAATGATGCGATCAACTAAGAATTAAAAAGGTGGGGGGTGGATTGACTTTTAAGTGATTAAGGAAGTAGAATGCATAGAATATGGAAAGGTAAGAAAGAAGAGTTGAAGATGATGCCAATATTTCTAGTTGGAAATTTCTTTATTTCTTAAGAAAATAATTATTGAGAATGTTTCTATGACAGGCACAGAGCTAGATAATAAGTACAAGCTTGATCAAAAATAGCCTTTCAACCCTTGGAAAAGAACTTAAACCTTATTCAAAAGTTGGAGGGAATTCATGTAGGGTTTTGAGCATGAGCGGAGGTTATATTTACATCTGTGATTTAGGTACACCATTCTTTCTGGTGGGTTTTGAGTGATGAGCCAGAGTTTTCAAAAGAGAGTGGATGACAGAAAGAACAGGACGGTATATCCTGTGAAAATGAGAAGTGGGCCAGAGAGTGACGAATGAATGGGAACACACTAAGATTAGAGGCAGAGTTATTAGGGACAAGGAGTCTATGATAATTTGGTTAAGACAAATAGTGGTCTAAACTAGCAGAATGACAGTGGAGGTACAAAGAAATGAACATACTTGAGATATAGAGGATACAATAAGCTGGGCCTGATGATGCTTATGTGTGTGGGATAAAGGGACCAAGGAGAAATAAGGATTCAATTACTTCAGACAGAGAATACAGAAGGTGGAACAGGTTGAAATGGAAAAAAAAAATAGCCCTTTTTTGTTACGTATTTTAAATAATCAAGCATCTAATTGTGTGTGGTTGACATGGAAATTTTACTTACTGAGACATGGTGCTATTTACTCTTGGCAGTGCTGTTGAATAGGTGAGAACATTCTCTCTTGAAATAAAATACATATTTTCACATGGAATTCATAAAATGTATTCATAGTCACTTTTAATTTGTCTGTCCTTGCATAAGCAAGAAATGACTACAGAAATGACCTATGGAATCTCCTTGGGGAGCATATTTGTCCCCCCAAGTATGTCAGAGTTGAGCCTGAGCTACCTTGTAAAAATTTCATCAAAAAATCTATTGTGAAGGAGAGACAGCTGGAGGTCACGACTGACATCTTGGCCTGTGGCTTTAAAAATCAAAAATTTCATCTAACTCTTTGGAAGTTTCTGGAGACTTCAAATCATAACTCCCACCAACTCAAATCAACTACGACCTCATTCATTTGCACTTGCACTTCCAGAAGGAAATACTGTTCTTGGTTATGAAAACACATTTTCTCCCCTAATGGACTGCCCTTCCTTTGGGAGCATGCTTGCTTTTATTATGTTGGAAGGACAGATGCACTCAGGCTTCAGAGAGAGAGCTGTACATTGATTTCAACAGAGTGAAGAGATCCTTGTTTCCTCATTACGTTTTGTTTATAGGCAATATGCCCACTTTCAAGCAAAATAATAATACTACAAGACGTATTAAATAAGAACCTTGTGTAAATTTTTTTAATGGAAAGAAAGCCTGTATGGAAAATTAATTTCCCTAGTTTTTATGTGTGTCTGTGTTAGTACATGCACATATGCACAAAGCCTCATCAAGTTATTAATTAACTTCTGCTGAGTGTCTACTAGGTGCAAAGTACCATTCTATGTGCTGAAGATACAACAGGTAACAAAGAAGACATAAATCCCTGCCTCGTATCCATGATGAGTTTGAATGAGGACTATCTTTGTAGGAATATTCAGCAAAAAACAAAACAAAACAAAAAAACCAGAACGTCTCTAAATAGTTACCATGTTATAGGATCTCCTTTCTAAATCTTTAATGAGTTGCTGAAACTTAATGAGGGTGTCCAAGAACGCCTGAGCAACTTATTGACATGCAGATTCCCACATGTTGCCTCCAGAAATCCTAATTCATTACATCTCAGCAGGGGGTCCAGAAATCTGGTCCATCAGCTACTCTTTGAGAAACTCTGCTACTTGAGAAAAGATTTATGTGTAGTTTATTGTGCAAATTCTTTTTCTTATCATTGTCTTTAATATCCTGTCACATCAGTAGAAATCTCAGAGAATTTTGCATGCCCAGAACTTGAGTGTATGGTGTTGCAATTATATAATGTTCTTAAAAACAATATGACTTTGTTTATTTTTAGAAATAAAAATTCTTAATTGGAATGTGTTTGACTACAGGTTGTTGGTCTGCAATCATGTGATTAACATGACTTGTGTACTTTCCTTTATAGTGTCTATAAATATGTATATATCTAGGTATGACTATTTCCCTTTGTTAGAAAGGTCTTTGTTTATATTTGTAGACATTTGATATGCACGCTCAAGAGAATATTTGTGCATTGATAATAAATGTAAATAGCAACTACATGTGGCTCCTGATTTCTGTACTCCTTTTTTTTTTTTTTTCTTCAGAAATGCTGATTCTGAAATGCCTAATCTCATTTTAAGCCCTAACTTTACCTTGGTCACAGTTAACTAAGGATTAGGTAGACATTCAAACTCCCTGATTTCTCTTACAGGTGTCTTTTCCTCCTCAGATCTCCTTCAAATTGCTGCAAGAGCTTCTCTTTCCAAACACATACTTATAACACACCCAGCTTAAAGGTGTGTGATGTCTCCATGTTGCCCGTGAATTTCACCAACTCAGTGGTGATGCCAATAGCAGTCCTTCCTGTCATCATCTTCCACCCCTAACCACACACTCCATTCTTCAGCCAGTGGGAACTTTATGCCTTGCTCTTTTATGCTGCTAGATTTGAGAATAGACTTTTCTTTTTGTTTAAAATATACTTTGTCTATTTAAAAAAAAATAACAGGTCTATTGTGATAAAATTTGCATACCATGTAATTGACCTCTTTAAAGGTATGATGAAGTGTTTTCAGTAAGTTCACAGGTATGTGAAACATTACCATAATCTAGTTCTAAAACATTTTCATCCCTCTATAAAGAAATTGTACCCACTACAGTCACTCTCTAGTCCTAGGCAACCACGAATCTATTTTTGGTTCCCTCAGATGTGCCTATTCTGAACATTTTTTATAAATGGATTCACACAATATGTGGTCTTCTGTAATGGGTTTCTTTTACTAAGCATAATGTTTTCAAGATTTATCCCTGTTGTATCATGTACGTCATTCCTTTTTATGACTGAATAGTATTCCTTTGTGTTGTTACACTGTAATTTTATTGATCAGTTTATTAATTCAAGAACCTTTGAGTTGTTTCTTATTTTTGACTATTTTGAACAATACTTCCATATATTTCTTGTCTTTATTATCTGGTTGTATCCTAGTTATCTTTCAAGACCTGATTCAAATGACAGCTCCTCTTGGAATGTTTGATTTTTCAGAGTTTCTTGCCTTTCCCTACCGTCGTCCCCTCCATCATACTCACTTATGTTTTGCCTGGGTTTTCACATCTCTGTCCCTTTTCCACCTTGAACTTTCTTAGGTTAAAGGCAACATTTTCTCATTTTTCATATCTGCCCTGGTAACTGGCATAGTACTTCATCAACAATCTGATATACTTCACTTGTAGGAAGGAGGAAGGAAGAAACAACATAAGTAAGATAGGAAGGAAAGGAGGATGTAAAATTAAAATTAAACTTTTCTTTTAACAAGATCACAGTTCCACATTTTCTGGAATTTTTAATGTCAATAGTTAAATGAATTGTTGGCAGAGTGAGAAAAACAGCTCTTTGGGACAGAAATAAGCTCATTAAATTGTTAGTACAAAATTGGGAGATGTGAGTAGTTTTATCATGTTTCCAATTTTTATCAGAACAGAAATAAAATGCAAAACTAATGACAGCAATGAGTCAGAAAATTAAATATACACAAGCTGTAAATAGACAACTTTATACTGCAGTGATTAGTCATAGTAGCACTATTTAATTTGTGGTTGAGAAAGGTGCTTTTTTCAGTTAAGAATTTCCTTGGGTAGTTCTTTATCTTGCATCATTTATTATATAGTTGTGAAATTATTTATAATACATTAAACACATAAAATGTATATACGATTTGACATGGAGAATGTATATAAGATTTGACAAGGCCATTTAGGAGCGAAAGATCTTTTTTATACCTGAGGAGAGAAAATGTACATTAAAATGTAGACACATAAGTGTGTCTTTTAAAGTGAACTGGACAACTATTCACTTCCATAGAACAGGAAAAGACAGAGAAGAGTAAATCTGAGATGCAGGAATCTGTGCTGTCAGGTTGGAAGAGTTCAGTGGAGATCTTGCTCAGAGGGACTGGGGGACTGGGAGGAAGTCTCATCTCTCATCTTGCACCCTTATTTAGCTATTAATTAGCTTTTAGGGCTGCCAAGGGAGATACCCGTTGGAGATGGAGCAAGGACAACTTCCAGTTCAGGGAAGAGCTGGGTTTTACTCTTATTGTCACTCTTGTGCACACACACCAAAAAATGAAAAACCCAGCTCTTGAAGGAGTAGAAGGAAGCTACTACTTTTTTTTTTTTTTAACTTACTCTGTACTATCCCTGGGGCACACCCTGACTACATAACGTCTGCTGTTGCTTTTGCTCAAGTACGTGAGTCACAGACCCTGGCTTGGTGAAAAATTCAGTGAAGTGCTGTTGTGAATGATAATTACTAGTGAATTGAAAGCTAATAGAGAATGAGGCCTATCAACAAGAATGAGACCTACCAATCATCAGACCCTGTCATGGGTCAGGTATTCCGCTAACTACTTTACGTCTGCAGTCCTAATTGTTGCATTGCCCCAATAAAATAGGTATTTCTATACCTGCTTTTTAATGGATGAAATGAAGATTAAGCCCATTATCTTTCATCCATCTATTCATTTTATGTACTTTTCTTCTTTCCTCTCTTCTCTTCTCTTCTCTCCTTCCCTCCCCTCTCCTCCTCTCTTCTTTCTTTCTTTCTTTCTTTCTTTCCTTCCTTCCTTCCTTCCTTCCTTTCTTTCTTTTTTCTTTTTTGTGGAGTAGAAGTCTTACTCTGTTGCCCAGTCTGGGGTGCAGTGGCACACTCATGGCCACTTCCGTCTCGACCTTTTGGGCTCAGGTGATCCTTCCACTTCAGCCTTCCAAGTAGCTGGACCATAGACATGTGTCACCATGCCCAGCTAATTTTTTTGATTTATTGTAGAGACAAGGTCTCAGCAAATTGTCCAGGCTGGTCTTGAGCCCCTGGACTCAGGCAATCTTCTTGCCTCTGCCTCCCAAAGTGCTGAGATTACAGGCATGAACCACCATGAGCATCCAGCTTCCTGCTACTCCTTCAATGATCATTGCTTATTTCACAGAAGGCACATACATGTTCAAGGTTTCAGTGTTTATGCTCAAACTAGCACCTTCTTCTATGCTCTGGATCCAGTTCCTTTGTGTTTTAGAAACCTTGTTCTGTCATTTGTTTTGTCCACTTGTGGCATCAGAAATTTTTCTACCAGCATTTCCCCACCTTATAAAAATCTGAACCATTATAAAATTGTTATTAAAAATTACATATTTTCCTCTGGCTATCCTTTTTGTCTCCTTCCATTTGGAAGCAAACTTCTTAAAATGCTGCACACTCATTTCTACCTCATTACATATTCACCCCTCAACCCTCTGCACCTCATTCTTTTTCCACTACTCCATGGAAACCACACTTATCAAGGTCATAATTAACTTCATGATTGCCAAATAATGCACAGACCCTTCTAGTCTTATGTTACATAATCATTCTCAGAATTTCGTCTTGTGAATCATTCTCTCCTTCTTTGATTTTCCCTTGTCATGACTTGCATGTTTCTCTTATTTTCTAGTGTCTCATATCCAGTCTTTTTGGATGGGTTATCTTCTTAAGTAAATCCTGAAATAGTAGTGCTTCCCAGAGTACAATTCTTGATGTTTTTCTGTTGTTATTCTATATATTCATCATCTGTGACCTTACCTGAACCTGACAACTCTCAAATTTTTATCTACTACCCAGATCTCTTCCTTCCTCCCTTCCTCCCTCCCTCTCTTCCAACTTCAAAATCATATGCACAGCCTCTGGCTGATCTTTCCCATTTGCTTGTTGTACATACACCTCAGAGCCAACATGTCAAAACTGACCTCCATACCTTCCTCTCCAAACCTACGCTTTCTCTTATTTTATCAGTAATACTACTACATCCATTGCTTAAACCAGATAACAAACATCACTTTAAGTCCCTTCCTCCTATAATCCTCTTCCCATCTTCACTTGGTCACCAGGTCTTGCTGAGTCTACTTCCTGTACCTTATTTTGAACATGTCCTCTTCATTCCAGCCCTCCATGTTACTGCTTTGGTTTATTTCTTTATCTCTTCTTGCCTTGATTATTGTAATATCTCCTAAATGTTTTTTCTTCTTTTAGACTTTATTTTTCTTTGCAATTCATCTTTCCAAGCACTTTCCCTGGGATGGTAAATACAAATCAAATCATGGCATTCCTATAATTAAATTCTGTCAATGGGTTTCCATAGACTTCAGGAAAGCCTAAATTGTTGAGCTTGGCAAGCAAGGCATTTAATAATCGGGTCCATGTCTTTCGTTCTAACATTAGCTGTCATTCTCTCCCACAAGCAAACCTCACCCCAGACAACTTCAAGTACAGTCTGCTGGCTGTTGAAGACACTTGGGATGTGATCTTCTTGGCATGTACACCTTTGTTTCTTCCTCCATTTTGACTGCTGTTCCCCACCCTTTCATTGTCTATAAACTCCTTTGGATTTTTGACAAGCTAACCTGATCTCTCCTCTAATCTAAACTAAATTATTTTCCCTCTTCTTTGATCCCAAGGCACACAAATTATTTCTTATTTATCTTTTAACATAATATTTACAACACTTCATTCAAAGTACCAGCTGACTTATTTCTCTCAGATATAGATTGTTAATTTGTTGACGAGCTTTGATCTTTGTCTCTGGCACACAGCAGGGATTCAATTAATATAGATAGTGTTATCAAATGACTGAATGACTGAATCTCAGTCTGTTCTTTAATGCCCTGGTAGAATCATCTTAGTTTTCTCTTCAATGTTATAGCAGAAGACTCTTTCTCTCCATGCACTATCATAGAGGAATTAGAGAATTTTATATGCCTTAAGTATTTTTTACATAAAAAATACATAAGCACTGATTTCTGTTTGGTTTTCTCAGTAGTATTGACTACACTACTCTATTTCTGATCAAAGTAGACCTTGGTGACAGAGAGCTTAGGTAAAGATTTTGAGAAAATCAGCCACAGGGGAATTCTCATTGTTTGACAGATTAAAGATTGCTTTAAAGCAAGTCCAGTTTATGAGATGGCCTTAGTCTGCCTGAGGTCTGAGACTTCTGAAGTGTAGGACGCTTGTTTGTTTCCTGTCATTTATTCCTAAATATCTAGTGAAAAGTAGAAATTTTAAAAATAGAATAGCTTGTCTCTATGTGTGAATATTTCTAGGAAAATAATTTGGATTTAGAGAGTTTTAGATAAAATGTTGCATTCTATAATTAAGAGAAATGATGTTTATAAATGTGCTAACCAGGCACCATATTGGCATAATCAGTATTGGCATAATCAATATTGGCATAATCATGACAAGTGAGGCCAGCACATTACTTGTGGATTGGAGGCTTTCTTTTTTTCATCGAGTGAAGAATGATGGACATTTCTCTGTACTAGTCATCTCATTTCTCTGTTCCAACTTATTTAAAGCCCTATGATCGTGTGGTGCTCTGTTTTTTCCTTCCCTCAAGATTTCAGCTTAATATTCCCTACCTTCTCCCCTTGAAAGAGTCTGGAGCAATATTTTCTGAGGAAAATAAAAAGGTTTCTTCTCCATGTCAACCTAATGGACCTTTTTATCTCTCTAACATGGTCATAGCTGGTTCATTCCAATTTTTCTTAAAAATCAATATCAATTTTTTCTCATTTTTTTTTGCTTTGAAGAAAAATATTCACTTGCTCATAATTTTCCAGTGGATTTTCTCATCTCTGGATTTACTGACAAAGCATGTAAAAGAGCTATAAAGTCCCACACTTATTCATTTATGGAACAAATATTTATGGAACACCTACCACGTACCAGCCACTTGGAACGCATCAGCAAACAAAATAGACAGAGCTCACTGCTTCGTGTGAGAAAGAAAAATTCTAATAAACACAATAAATATGATTCTTTACTATCTTAAAGATAAGAATTGCTATTAAAAACAAATAAGATAAGGGAGTCAGGAATGTGAGGTGGAAAGAGGGTTGCAGTTTGAAATAGAAGGTTTAAAGTGGGTGTCATTGAGAAGTTTAGGGCTTTGGTCCCCTCCCCTATCTTGGGGAAGTGAACCTTCTCTCTCTCTCTCTCTCTCTCTCTCTCTCCCTTATTTACTTTCTAAATAAACTGTATTTTCTAATCCATAAAGAGAGAGAGAGAGAGGGAACCTTAAATGTGGGTAAAGACTGAAGTAAGTGAGGAAAATAATCCCAGATATCTAAAAATTTGCATTTCTGACAGAAAGAACAGCAAGTTGAATGACTCTGGAGTCTTGGGGTGCATGGCATGTGTGGTCAACAGCAAGTAGTAGGTGAGGAGGAATATCAGAGGAACGAGGACAGAGAAATAACGTGAGGCAGTTCTTTAGATCTAAGAACTTTGACTTTTATTCTGAGTGAGATGAGAAGTCATTAAAAGATTTTAAACAGACCTGTGATATAATTGGACAAATAGTTTTAAAAATATCACTCTGGATGCCATTTCTGAGTAGTTTGAGGAAGGAAAAGTAAAGACAGGAAGCACTTTAGGAGTGTACTACAGTCAACCAGGTGGGAGACCATAGTTGCTTGAAACAGGATGACAGATGTGGAGAGAGGAAGAATTAGTCTGGCTCGAGATGATTTTTTAAAAGTGAGCTTAATAGGATTTCCTGATGGTTTAAATGTGGAATTTCAGGGAGACAGAGAATGAGAGAGAGAGAGAGAGAGAGAGAGAGAGAGAGAGAGAGAGAGAGAGAGAATCTCAAGGATGACCCTAAGATTTTGTTCTGAGTAACTGGAAGGATTGAGTTGTCACTGAGATAGGAGGGATGGAGCAGTATGAAAGACAAAGTCAAAAGTCCAGTTTTTGAAATGTTGAATTAAAGATGTCAAAAATCCAAAGATGTCAAGTAAGCATTTGGATTCATAAATCTGGAATGCGGAAGACAGATGCGGGCTGGAGATAGAGGGTATTGGAAGCCATGAGACTAGATGAGGTCACTAGGAGAGTATGGGCCTGTATACTAATAAACCAAGACTCAGTTTTAACATTAAGTGGCTTAGCAGGAGAGGAAAATTGATAAGGAAGATAAGAAGGGAAGCCTCCTGTGAGGTAGAAAAAAAACCGGAGTCTGGTGCCCTGAAAGTTATTAGAAGAACGAATGTGAAGGAAGGAGGGATGAATCAATTTTAACTAATGCTGCAGATGAGTCAAATAAGATGAGGTTGAAGGTCATCGAAAGATCAACAAGGAGGTCACCAGTGACCCGGACGAAAGAACAGTTTTTGTGGATGGGAAAACCTGGTTTTTAAGAGAGCATGAGAAAAGAGGAAGTGGAAGCAACAAATATAGACAACTTGTTCCAGGAATTGTAATACAAAGAGTAGTGAGGAAAATAGGGCATTAGATGGTGGAGGAAATAAGGTCAAGGGTTATATATATATATATATATATATATATATATATATATATTTTGAGTTGGAGTCTCACTATGTCGCTCAGACTGGAGTGCAGTGGCCACTCCCGGCCACCGCAGCCTTAACCTGCTGGGTTCTGGCGATCCTTCCGCCTCAGCCTTCCAAGTAGCTGGAACTACAGGCACGTGCTACCACGCCCGGCTAATTTTTTGATTTATTGTAG